>CACVCL010028357.1:0-105823 GCA_902729485.2 Mus minutoides
CAGGCTGTCCTGGAACTCAGAAATCTGCCTGCCTCTGCCTCCTAAGTGCTGGGATTAAAGGCGTGTACCATCACGCCTTGCTTTGTTGTGTTTTTTTTTTTTTTTTTAAAGAAACCAAAATTCCAAAATTCTCACTACACTTTATCACTCAAAACTTAAGGGTAAAGAGTAATATGAAAAGGATTTCTCTGAAAATATGAAAAGATGTACAAATTCTCTATTTATGAGAAAAATGTAAATTAAAATGGATACTGAGTTGCTGATGTAATGGTTTACCCAGTCAAGAAAGATGCATGCTGTTAATCCTTAAAATATTGAGTTTGATCCCCAGGACCCACATAGTAGAAGGAGAGAACTGGTGCCCCCAAATTGTCCTCTAACCTTCAGATAAGTGCTGTGATACCCATGTATTCACACATACACACACACAAATGTAATTTAAAGTTAAATAAAAAGACACCAAGACTGAGTTGTGGTCAAAATAGTAAAACATCTCATCCTGTTTCTACTGTGGAGTTCAAATAAAAACTCTAGAACCATAAAGACTTCTAAGGTCTCTAGTATGTAAATACTAACAGCCAACAGACAAGGGATGGTGGACCTCATAGTGTTTTGCTGTTTGGGTTTTTGTTCTGTTTTACTTTTTTTTTTTTAAGATTTATTTATTTATTCTATGTATATGAGTACAATGTAGCTGTCTTCAGACACATCAGAAGAGGGCATCAGATCTCATTGCAGATGGTTGTGAGCCACCATGTGGTTGCTTGGAATTGAACTCAGGACCTTTGGAAGAGCAGTCAGTGCTCTTAACTACTGAGCCATCTCTCCAGCCCTCGGTTTTACTTTTGAGACAGCATTTCACCATATAGCTCTGGTTGTCCTGGAACTTGCTTTGTAGAGCAAGGCTAGCATCAAACTCACGGAGACCCATCTGCTTGCAGAGTGCTGAGATGAAAAGTGTGTGTCGCTAACCTAGCTAGAATTTAGTTTGTTTGTTTGTTTGTCTTGTTGTAATTGTTTGAGCCAGGGTCTCAAATAGCCCAGCGTGGCCTCTGACTCCTGATATAGCCCAGGAAAATCTTGAGCTTCTTTCTCCACTTTGCTGAGATTTCAGGAATGTGCCACCATGCCAACTAAGGAGCTCAGGGTCTGACTCATGTAAGCATTATTGAGTTTCCTCTCTGATATGCCTGGGCCTGGACTCAACAGAAGCCAAGGCCTAGACGGTGTGCCATGGGACACAACAAGAACTTTAAGAACTGAGAAGAGGGCTGGTGAGATGGCTCAGCGGGTAAGAGCACCTGACTGCTCTTCCGAAGGTGATAAGTTCAAATCCCAGCAACCACATGGTGGCTCACAACCATCCTTAATGAGATCTGGCGCCCTCTTCTGGAATGCCTGAAGACAGCTACAGTGTACTTACATATAATAAATAAAATAAATTAAAAAAAAAAAAAAAAAAAAAAAAAAAAAAAAAAAAAAAAAAAAAAAAAAAAAAAAAAAAAAAAAAAAAAAAAAAGAACTGAGAAGAGCTATTGCCACTCTTCCTTAGAACCTGTTTGGTTCCCAGAACTCACATAGACAGGCTCATAACTCCAGGTTCAGGTGACCCAATACTCAAGTTTGGGCTCCAAAGGCATCAGACATATGTTCAAGCAAAACACTTAAATACCCTAGTAACCATGTACTGGCTAGTTTTTGTGTCAACTTGACACAGCTGGGTTATCACAGAGAAAGGAGCTTCAGTTGGGGCAGTGCCTCCATGAGATCCAGCTGTGGGGTATGTTCTCAATTAGTGATCAAGGGGGAAAGACCCCTTGTGGGTGGGATCATCTCTGGGCTGGCAGTCTTGGGTTCTATAAGAGAGCAGGCTGAGCAAGCCATGGGAAGCAAGCCAGTAAGGAACATCCCTCCATGGCTTCTGCATCAGCTCCTGCTTCCTGACCTGCTTGAGTTCCAGTCCTGACTTCCTTGGTGATGAACAGAAGTATGGAAGTGTAAGCCAAATAAAAATAAACCCTTTCCTCCCCAACTTGCTTCTTGGTCATGATGTTTGTGTAGGAATAGAAACCATGACTAAGACAAACCATTAACTGTTAACTGCATACAAATCCTCAGGGAAGTGGAGATAATGAATCCCCTCCACTCCCTGCCATATACCTCCCATGAGTATTCATAGTTGCTGTGAGTTCAAGAGTGGAGAATCAATGTCATGCCTAGCAATCTGCATAGCCCCTTCTTGAGGGGAGAACTAGTGACTGGGGTGGAAGCTTCCACAGCAGTTACATACAGCTTGATAACCCAATGTCCTGCAACTAAGGCATGTGGAGTCTTCAGCAATAGGACTTTACCTTGAGTTCTGGTGGGCAATCAACTGGAGTAACAACTGCCAGGGGTTTTTTTGTTTTGTTTTTGTTTTACTCTTCCTTTTCTGGCTTCTCTCAGCCTTTACACTCAGGTCCCCAGTTTTTACCAGCTAGCAAGGTAAAGGTGGTTTTAAATGGACTATATGCTCAGCAAAAGTTACAACATAGCTGGAAACAAATATCATAGTACCAGGTGTGGGGACTGCCTGCACCACACTCATATCATTAGCGGGTACAGAAGTGGGCAGCGTTGTAAAAACAGCAACATCCTGTGCGTTCGTGTGTGTGTGTGTGTGTGTGTGTGTGTGTGAGAGAGAGAGAGAGAGAGAGAGAGAGAGAGAGAGACAGCTGCTCACAGTGACAGAGCTGTGGTGCCAAGGTGGCCATGTAGTGCTGGAGGACAGCCTTTCCTGCCCCTCCCATCTGCTTCTGGAAAGATGTCTAGAGATGAACATATCAGGAAGGTTTTCTGAATTGTACGATATCTTCATTTATGTACAGGCTCCAATGAGCGTGTGTATGGGGAGCTGGCACTTGGGGTCATGGGACCCCAAAAGGAACACCAGAGAATTATCCAAAGAAACTAAAAATTCATGGAGAAATAAAATGAAAAATCGATAGAAGTTCAACTCCAACTAAACTAGACGCTGAGGCCCAACCGTTGACTATTTTATGGGTTCTTCTTTTTTTCCTATGCTTCTCCATCCTCTTTCTTCCACCCTTTTAACCCTAACACTAGATAGGAGAGAAAAAGGATAGAGGGGGAAGGGGGTATCATTATCCTTAGACTTCCTGATAATTAGGTGCTTCAAATTCCTTGAGGCAAGTTTGATCTTCGCTCTCAGGATATCTAATTTCTTTCTTCTTTATGCATGACTATACAACAAACCACAAACAACAACAGCTAGCAATCACCAACCCACCACCAGCACCTCTCCAGGCCCTAGCTGTCATATATCCTCCGAAGAGCTCCCAGAATTCCAAACATCACACAATCACAGAAACTACCTGCAGCTGGCAAAATCTCACACCTGCTAGAGCTCGAGGCAAATCATAGTCAGCTGCTGTGGACAGTCTGAAGCAGCCCCATATGCCACACCAAAATCAAAACACACTCTCATAATATTTCTGTATTTTAAAGAAACGAAAATTATTGCCACAAGATGCAACAGAATAAATTTATCAGAAAGAAAAATAATTTAATAGGCTAACCTGTAACAGGCCCCCAGACCTTACTTAGTACAACTAATTCCATGATGGAAGTACCATTCAGATCATGAAACTCACCACATAGACAGTACAACCTGCCAAAATGAAAGCAAAGACCTAATCCATCAAAATCTAAAGTTCTGGAAAAGTATAAATGTACCAACCTTGTATTTTGGCTTCAAGTAGTTCCACTCTGGTTAACTGTTCTTGATAACTGAAATATATCAACCCAAGATATATGTTTTCTGTCTCTGTCTCTGTCTGTGTGTGTGTGCTTAAAAGTTCATTCTGAGCCGGGCATGGTGGCGCACGCCTTTAATCCCAGCACACGCAACACAGAGGCAGGCAGATTTCTGAGTTCGAGGCCAGCCTGGTCTACAAAGTGAGTTCCAGAACAGCCAGGGCTATACAGAGAAACCCTGTCTCGAAAAATCAAAAACAAAACAAAGCATAGTGTCACATGCCTTTAATCCCAGCACTCGGGAGGCAGAGGCAGGTGGATTTCTGAGTTCGAGGCCAGCCTGGTCTACAAAGTGAGTTCCAGGACAGCCAGAGCTACACAGAGAAACCCTGTCTCGAAAAACCAAAACACCAAAAGTTCATTCTGAGAAAGAATCGGTGCTACGCTGGGATCCCAGTCTAGTTGTAAGCCAGCTAATAGATTTTGTATTGGCTTAAAACAATGTCCAAGCAGCCTTCTCTGGTGGATACAACAAATCCTTATTTTATGTGCTTTGGTGTTTTGCCTGCATGTGTGTCTTCTGGATCCCCTGGAACTGGAGTTACCACCAGTTGTGAGCTATCTTGTGGGTTCTGGAAACTGAATCCAGGGCCTCTGGAAGGGCAGCTGATTCATTTTTCCAGGCCCCCAAACATACTCTTTTGTTGGTTTGTTTTGTTTATTGTTGTTTCTCTGTAATCCTGGTCATTCTGGAACTAATTCTTACACCAGGCAATGAGCGGCAGGAACTGCTCTACACAGCCCTTGGACATCAACAGGGTTGCAAGCAGCAGCCCAGACCAAAAACATCTACATGGCCTTTGGTGGTAATATGACCCACAGACATCCACCCAGACACCTCCCCTCCCCACGAAGTCATGGCCATAGATAGATCCAGACATAGCCGTCAGCTTCACCATGCCTTAGACTACTCTCATGTCAGGCTATTCCTCTCCAGTGCCGCCTCTCTTCACAGCGATTCCACTCCTCTTTGTCTCTCATCTCTCTTCCATTCTCCTTCTCTCCTGATGGGGGTGGACCACACATGATGGCAGTGGGCTCCAAACCTATATTTATTTATTTAAAGATTTTTTTACTTATTTTATGTACATCAGTGTTTTGCATCTATGTACATCTCTGAGGGTGTCATATCTTCTCAATTGAGTTACTGGTAGTTCTGAGCTGTCATGTGGGTGCTGGGAATTGAACCTGGGTCCACTGGAAGAGTCGCTAGTGCTCTTAACCACTGAGCCATTTCTCTAGGCCCCCAAACCCATATTAGAGAACAGTCCATATTGGCTAAGAGTAGCGGCTTATATCTGTAATCGTTCTAAGCACTAGTGCGGTGAGGTAGGAAGATGGTGAATCACAGACCAGCTTAGGCTACAAAGTGAGAGTCTGCCAAAGAAAGGAAGGAAGGAAGGAAGGAAGGAAGGAAGGAAGGAAGGAAGGAAGGAAGAAAGAAAGAAAGGAAGGAAGAAAGAAAGTCTACAAAACTAATCACCTAAACTGTTTGATCATAAAGTTACATCAGGGTAGTGTTGCTGCCTTGGCAACACTAACATTTTGGATTGAATAATTTTAGGCTATGAGAAGAAACAGCTTGTTTTTTGAGGAAATGTTGTCCTGTTCATTTTAGTAAGTCTAACAGCATTTCTAAATTTTAGATGCCAAAAGCATCGTTGAGAAATGTTGCACACACTATCAAATATCTACAGAGAATAAAATCCTTTAGTTGGGTTACAGAAAAAATAAATAACAACGAAGAATCGAATCAAAATACTATGAAAAAATACAATAGTAGAAGAAAATAAACTAAATAAATGTAGTGATATAGATGTAGGCTAAAAATGTATTACTGTACTGAAAAAAAAATAAGGTAGGGGGAAAAAGCTGGTAGAGGAACTCTCTAAACAAGTGTAAACCGCCAACTGACCTTGAAGACAAAACTATCCATAGACACTTTCCTAGAAGGGGGAGCAGGAGAAAGAAGAAATATTTGTAGACATGCTTACTAAGTATGAAGAACTACANGCAGGCTCCGAGCAGGACCTTGGGAGCAGGGAGGAGTGGGTGCCCTACAGATCCAGACCGACAGCAGGCTCCGAGTAGGACCTTGGGAGCAGGGACCAGAATGAAGACAGAAACAAGATAACTAAAGGGTCTTTAGGCACCCAGTGAGTTTATTTCTTCTAGTGGAACAGGAAACACTGTACTTGAAGTCACTGGCCTCAGCTAAAGCACAACTTAGATGCTGGAATCTCAAAGACCGGAGTAGAGAGGACAAAGGTGGCTATACTTCCTTGAGTCAGACACCTTCTTCCCATCTCCTCCCAATTAAGGGCTGCTGTTGTAGCTCAGCAGAACACTACCTAAGATTCAAAAGGTAGGGTGAGGTTCACTTCCTAGTACTGCTCCATACAACAACAAAATAGTAACAGTGGGTAATTAATACACAGTAGAAACATTTTAGTCATAAAAACTTGTATAGAAAAACTTTTTTAGCTGGATCCCTACACTTGGAAGGTGAAGGCAGGAGAACCAGAAATTCAAGGTCCCCCCCTTAACTACACAGCAAGTTCAAGGCCAGCCTGTGTGCATAAGACCCTGCCTTAAAACAACCCTTTCTTTAAAAAGAAAAAACAAAACAAAACTTTTTGTTTTTGTTTTTCCAGACAGGGTTTCTCTGTGTAGCCCTGGCTGTCCTAGAACTCACTTTGTAGACCAGGCTGGCCTCGAACTCAGAAATCAGCCTGCCTCTGCCTCCCAAGTGCTGAAAACAAAACATTTTAAAGACAGAAATGTTTTATTTGGTAACAGGAATGAGAAGAAATTAACTTTTTTTCTCTTTAACTTTATAATTGATTTTGTTGTTCTTGTTAGAGAAAAGGTCTCCCTGTGAAGCCCTGACTGATCTTGAACTTGCTGAGGCGACCCTGTGACCTCTATCTCTGGCTTAAATTTATTTTTAGAAACGACATCCAGCTTAATAAACAATATAACATATAATGTAAAGTTCACAAAGCTAGATTTTTACAGGAATAAAAACTGAAAAAGAAAGTAACCAGTGCTCAGCCCACAGTATTAGGGAGCCTTTCCAATCACTAGGAGGCCTCTTTCTGATAAACGCTATGTGCTTTTGAATTAAATACCTGGGCGTGAATCGTTTTCTTCGCGTGTGATTTTAGCACGGTATTTAACCTCTTTGGGTTCCGGTTAGCCGTCTGTAAAGACTCCAGGGATTAGCACCTTTTAAACTTGTTGAATTAAAAGAGCTCGTATAATATAAAACGGCTATCTCACCGCCTGAACGCAATAAACGGTAATTAGCAGGCAAATGCAATAGAGACGGACGGTAAGCAACTCCCACTTCCTGCCTGCCTTTCGCTCGCTTTTGAATGTAGCTCTTTCTCGTGCCTTTTCTCCTCGCTAGCTCCTCCCACTGCCGTAAATGGCCTGCCCCAGATGTCGTGAAACGCCCTACCCCCGCCCTCCATGTGGCGAAAACGCAGTCACGCTTGACGGCGCGAGGTGGCTCAGCCGCAAGATGGCGGCGCTGGCGGAGGAGCAGACGGAGGTGGCGGTCAAGCTAGAGCCCGAGGGACCGCCGACGCTGTTACCTCCGCAGGCTGGCGATGGCGCAGGCGAGGGGAGCGGCGGCACTCCTAACAACGGCCCCAACGGCGGCGGCGGCGGCGGCGGCGGGAATGTGGCGGTGGCGGCGGCCGGCGGGGACGGCGGGACCCCCAAGCCTGGAGTGGCTGTGTCCGCCGCTGCCCCGGCGGGGGCGGCCCCGGTGCCCGCCGCTCCGGCGGAGGCCGGCGCTCCCCACGACCGACAGACCCTTCTGGCTGTGCTGCAGTTCCTCCGGCAGAGCAACCTCCGCGAGGCCGAAGAGGCGCTGCGCCGGGAGGCCCGGCTGCTGGAGGAGGCGGTGGCGGGCTCCGGAGCTCCGGGAGAGTTGGACGGGGCCGGCGCGGAGGCGGCCAGCGCGCTTCTCAGCCGGGTCACCGCTTCGGTTCCCGGCTCTGCGGCCTCCGAGCCTCCGGGAACGGGCGCCTCGGTGACCTCGGTGTTCTCGGGTTCAGCCTCGGGTCCTGCAGCTCCGGGAAAGGGTGAGTCTCGGGCTCCCAGCCGAGGAACGCCGGCTGGAAGGGGAGCGAGCGGGGAAGGCGAGGGCTGGCGGGCCTGCACCTCTGCGGGCTTGTTTTGAATTTCCTGGGCCCGCCTCTAGGGCCACATGCCCGCCCCTTTCGCTCGTGCGCCGGCTGCGCAGTCAAACCCTCCTCTGAGCTGTCAGTTCCAGACAGAGGCTGAGCAGCAGGGCTGTGGAGCTGAGGGAAGCGCCGGGGACCGGGGATTGACGGAAGAGGGGAACTTTAGGGTTTCGATGTTTCTACTCTTACTTGGACTTAGGAACCTAGGATTGGGTTCGCGTGAACACGAGTATAGTACTGTCCCATTCCCATACTACTATTGTACTGCAGGTACTTTCCGTGTCTTGATTTTTCACAACTGTATAGTTCTCATCTCTCCTTTTGAGACGAGAAAACGGACTTTTTGAGCAAAGCCGGAAGGGCTTGCTTTGGACCACACCTCCAGAGTGGAGGCAGTAAGTGCTTCTTAGAATGTGGGCTGAGAACAGCTGGGGTGAAGTGTTTTAGAGGGTTTCTGAGCATCACCTAAGGCTTATTAAGCTCTATAGGGGCAGAGTCTGGGAATCTGCCTTAGGACTTCTAAGCAGTGCTTTTGAAAAAACTCTAAAGTCTACAGGCGGGAGTGGGTCAGACCTTTTTGTCTCTGTTGATTTTTCTTGTGTGATGTCAGTTAAAAGTTTTTTTGTTTTTTTTTTAGGGTTTTTTATTTTTTGCCTTTTTACTAAGTAAGTTGTTCCGAGACTAAGATGTAATGTGTAAGGTGCCTAGTACTGAAAGTTTAATTCCTGACTCCAGTTACTGACAACCCATGTCCACGTTTCTCCCAGAAACTGTTGGCACAAATCCATATAGTAAAACACTCATTTTGGGTGAAGACGCTTGCCACCATGTATGACCACCTGAGTTGGGTCCTCAGAACCAACACGACACGGTGGAAGGAGAGTCCCACCTACCTGAAAATTGTCTTTAATATACACCAAACTTAAAAATTTTAAACTCATACTTAGCAGAAATTCTCAAAGGAGGTCAGTAAATATTGAATTAAATTATCCAGTTAGTGGTTCTAGACATGTTAATCTATTTCAGTGAGATAATTGCTGGACAGGAAGTTTGAACACATGGCACTGTGATCCATAAATAGAAATGTGTCATGTTTATAATGCCAGCACTTGGGATGCTGAGGCAGGAAGGAGAATTTCTGTGAGAAAGCCATCCTCAGCTAAATATAGTTATGGGGGAAGTAAAAATATGTGGAAAGGTGACTGAGGAGGGGGGTCTTTTCTGTGTGCTAAATTTTGTGACTATATTGTAACAATTTATATTATTATATTATTTTTCCAATATCTCTTATCTGTCAAGAAACTTGACTTATTCTTTTAGATCATACTCAAGAAACCAAGGAGAAAAAGAGACCATGAGAATGACTTCAAAATTATAACCTTAATTATAATTTTCTCAGTAAAGAGTATGTATAATCACTTTTTAAAGAACATAAAAAGATATAATACTATAACTGTAGTTTGCCAAAATTTTCAACATCCAAACTCTAATTTGATTTTTAAAAAAGCATTATTGTTTTGTATTGCTGTGTTACAAACAAATACTCAGGCTTTCTACCTTGTACTGATTGGTTATAGAAATTGCTTTAAGTATATGCAGTTGAGCCAGGTGTGGTGGTACACGCCTTTAATCCCAGCATTTGGGAGGGAGAGGCAGGCAGATTTCTGAGTTCGAGGACAGCCTGGTTTACAAAGTGAATTCTAGGACAGCCAGGGCTATACAGAGAAACCCTGTCTCGAAAAACCAAAAAAAAAGTATATGCAGTTGAGTTGTAGTCTTTTATATTCCAGAGCTATAACAAATGTTCCCCTTTCCCTTGAGATGCTGATATTTTATATAAGGTGATTGGTGTTTGAACATGAGGGTATCACAGGATTGGTGGTACAGAATTTATATACAAGGTACTTGAATGTGATGTATGCCGTTTGCACTGAGCCTTGAGAGAAGATTAACATAATTGGTAGCTTTGCGCATACATTTATTTATTTATCTATTTATTTATCTATCTATCTGGTGGTGTTGGGGGTTTCATCCTGGGGCCTGTGCATGCTAGCCAAGTCTTAGCTACTTAGCACACTCCCAATCCTCTGTGCACATTTTGTCTTTAGAATAACACAATTCCAGGAAAAATGTTGACTGTTCTTGTTATTGATTTAAAAATGTAAGATATAGTCAAACTGAAGGAGTTTTGACTTAGGTTACTCAAAAACATCCTGAGTCGTATTAAAAGGTTTTGTGACTGTGAGCTTGTAGGTAAAGGTACTTGCCACCAAGCCTGACAAAACTGAGATAGGTCCTGGAAACCTCCATCATGGAAGGAGAGAACTGTCTACTGACTGTGTCCTCTGACCTCCATATAACTATTATGGCTTGTCTGCCCACTAGCCTCATCACAGCCACACATATACACAAAATAAGCAAATGTAATACAAAATTAAAAAAGGAAAAGATGCAAGGCTGTGTTGCGGAAGAGAAATAGAGAAGACAGGGACAGGGACAGTTCTGAGAGACAGCTGTCCCTGGGGCTTAGCAAAACCTCATGCTTGGTGCATTTAGATTATTTTCTTAAAAGTTGTCATTCATTTTTTAAACAGTTGCAAGTGTAGCTGTGGAAGACCAGCCAGACGTCAGTGCTGTCTTGTCGGCCTACAACCAACAAGGAGACCCTACAATGTATGAAGAATACTACAGTGGACTGAAACACTTTATTGAATGTTCTCTGGACTGCCATCGAGCAGAGTTATCCCAACTCTTTTATCCTCTGTTTGTACACATGTACTTGGAGCTAGTTTATAATCAACATGAAAATGAAGCAAAATCATTCTTTGAGAAGTATGTGAATCTTAATGTCTTTATCTATATATGTATGTATAAGCACACACATCTGTAACCACACAAATATAAGATTGTAAATCAGAAGGATAGGTGACTTGGGCAGTGTGAACCTGCCACACGGGTAGGATTGATTGTCCAGAGGAAACAGTCCTGAAATGAGAACTGAAGGACTGCTAGGAATTAGCCAGTGGAGGAGAAGAGCATAGCTGGCCTGGCCTGTGGGGGAAGGGATCACGGTAGTTACAGAGAAGCCCATAGAGGCTGAGGCTGGGAATGTGCAGGGCTGTGGTACAGCATTCAGTTGGGAACAGCAAGCAGGTTCTTGCACTGCATTAAGGATCTGTGTCATAGCAATAACAGGGACTTATAGTGGATGAGACTAGATTTGAGAGTCACTGAAAACTCAAGGATTATGAATAAAAACTTGATTCTAAGAGCAGTAGGAACTGTGTTAGTAGGATTAGATTAAAAGACGACTAACAATGCAAACAAGAGGCTTAAGTAAATGTCAGCTTGGTTTTCTCATAAAGGTAGGAAGTTTAGGGCTGATAGGTAAGTCCTCAGTCATTGGGGATGTGGCCTTCATTGGCTAGTGTTCTGGTCAGGAGCTTCTCTTCCAGGCACAAGCTGGTCCTCTGTTGGACAGCAAGAAAGGCACACGTTCCTGGGAGATGCTCACGCTCCCTTTTCTAACTTTTTATCAGTGACCATCCCTAGTGACAAACGCAGGAAATGCAGTCTTCCCAGAGGTGTCTGTCCCAAGCTAATAGTCAGGTGTTTTGTTACAGAGGAAGGGAGTTAAAATGAGCATTTGGGCACAGTGAGGCATCTCTGCTATAGATGCCATTAGAGGATCATTTCATTAATTGCAGTCTTTTTTGGCCTTTTCCTTTTTTTTCCAGAGCTGAGGACCGGGGGTCCTGTGCTTGCTAGGCAAGCACTCTACCACTGAGCTAAATCCTCAACCCCTTTTCCTAAGACAGGATCTTAGTGTGTAGTCCTGCCTGGCCTGGAACTTACTGTGTAGACCAGACTGGCCTCAAACTTGCAGAGATCTGTTGGCTTCTCCCTTCTGAGTGCTAGGGTTACAGGCATGGTCTCTACCTCCCTGCCCCCTGCCCACCCCAGAGTATGCATTTTAAAAGACTTTTTTTGCAAAGAGGCAAACAGATGGTGAGGGACAGGACTTTTGGATGAGAAATATGTCGAGGCATGTTTGTCATAATAACTGTTGGGAAGGAGGGAATAATAATAACTATTCTGGGATGTGT
Organism: Mus minutoides; assembly: GCA_902729485.2. Classification (NCBI taxonomy): domain Eukaryota; kingdom Metazoa; phylum Chordata; class Mammalia; order Rodentia; family Muridae; genus Mus; species Mus minutoides. The sequence continues at coordinate 12,119 of CACVCL010028357.1, forward strand.
AGACAGTCCTACTTAGCAGAGAATTGTCCTGCCCAGTATATCAGTAGCATCGCTGTTGAGAAACAGTCTGCTGGTGAAGTGAAAGCAGACTGACCCCACAGTGCAGGGATGGACATTGAGGTGAGACACCATTGCTAATGCAGATTTCTGGGGTGTCCTCTGGAAAAGGACAACCTCCTGACAGAAATCCTTGGAGGAGGACATGCTGTGTCAAGTAGGGGTACTAGCCTGTAGTTCCAGTTCAAGTGTACTTTTGAGTAATTTAAGAACCCACTAAGAACCACTAACCATGTGTAGCATGGTGGTGCACAGCTCTGATCCTAGCACTCAGGAGGCAGAGGCAGGTGGGTCTCTGAGTTCAAGGTCAGCCTGGTCTACAGCTTAAGTTCCACAAAGAGAAACCTTGTCTTCAAAACAAACCAAAAAAACAAAACAAAACAAAAACCCCAAAAAACCAAACCAACCAAAACCAACCCCAAACCAAAAAAAACCCAACCCCCCAAAAATCCCCAGTACTTCCAAGACAGGTCTGCCAATAGTCCCACTGTTCCTCTGTAATGTAATCCAGTTCCCCTATATAACAGCTGAGAGGAGCCATACACTGGCTTGAAGAGCTCCAACATTTAACAAATATAGGATACAGAAAAGGAAAAGGTGGAGAAACATGGAGAAGTCCGGGAAGGCATTGCTACAGACGCCAAGGGGCAGGGTTAGACTGACTTATCAGATAACAACTCCTGAAAGCTATTATCCACTCATTACACTCGATTCCTAATTGAAGGTACTGAAAGCAAACTGTAGCCCCCTCTCCTCTCTTTGCCTGATAATAACATTTCTACACCAGAAGCCTCTTTTTTTTTTAATTTTTTATTTTTTAAAGAGACAGGGTTTCTGGCTGTTCTGGAACTCTTCTGTGTAGATCAGGCTGGTCTTGAACTCACTCTGCCTCTTGAGTGCTGGGACTAAAGGCATGTGCCACCACCACCCAGCTTAGATTTCTTTTGTACTCCTGTCATCTGTCTTGTTCCTTTAGTATCCTAGGATACGCACCTTTCCATGTAGGAAGATGGGCTGTCATAAAAGGCTCTCTGTTCCCATTACAGACAGTCTGCTAGGACCCCATGCCCAAATGAGGGCAAACCAAGCCAAGACATTAAAAACAAAAGTATATTTAAACTAAGTTGTAACCAAGAGTGAAGGCTTCATTTAATTGCCTTGGTAATTGTGGAAATGTGAAAGTGCTCATTGTTTAGTACCAATATATGTTCTTTAGTTTATTATTAAAATATTGATATTTCATATGTCTTAAGTAATTAAAATGTGTAGGCTTGTAAGAGTCTATGTCCTGATTATCACATTGAGTCTGTGATAAGTACACTGAAGGCATACTATTTTCTATTTATATGTTTGAAATGTGTTTAATAAAAAGTATTAAAGAGGTTTTGAGAAAGTGCAAAATTCAGTAAAGAAAGAATTCTGACATTTTTCTGTATTACCAAAGATTTTTTTTTTTTAATTTATTTTTCGAGACAGGGTTCTCTGTGTAGCCCTGGTTGTCCCGTAACTCACTTTGTAGACCAGCTGGCTTCAAACTCAGAGATCCAGGCACTGGCTCTGCCTCCTGAATGTTGGGATTAAAGGCATGTGTCACCATGGGTCAAAGATAGTTTTTGAAAGAAATACATACTGGTAGTGGGTCTTGGGTCTGCTCAGATGCGTCATCCACTGCTTTCTTTCAAAGCTTTCTCCTGAAGTGCTTGTGATACATTGCATTAGAGAAATGGGAGACTGTAGAAACTGAGTTATAATCATTTTAAAATATATTACTATTGATCCTACAGCCTAGTTATAAATATATAATTATATATTAACTACAGATGATTCTGGGATGGTTTATAAGTATATGAGGGAGAAACATTACCTTAATGACATATTGAAAAATGATTTTTAAAATCACTAAAACAGGTTCCATGGAGATCAGGAATGTTATTACCAGGATGACCTACGAGTATTATCTAGTCTTACCAAAAAGGAGCACATGAAAGGGAATGAGACCATGCTGGACTTTCGGACAAGTAAATTTGTTCTTCGCATTTCCCGTGACTCGTACCAACTCTTGAAGAGGCATCTTCAAGAGAAACAGAACAATCAGATATGGAACATAGTTCAGGAGCACCTCTACATTGACATCTTTGATGGGATGCCTCGCAGTAAGCAACAGATAGATGCCATGGTGGGAAGTTTGGCAGGAGAAGCGAAACGAGAAGCAAACAAATCGAAGGTATGGGAGCAAACCTAGAATGGTGTAATGTGGATGGGAAGCTGTAGGATTTCCATTATATAATGGAAATTATGTATACATTCTTCTTATAACTACCTTGGGAGTAATCCAACACTGCATTTAAAATGTGTTATTCTGAGGATTCATGGTGTATGTGAGGATTTGGGAATGGTTTCATGTAACAGATCCTTAGCTGCAGCAGCTAAGATAAGCAAGGGCTTTTTGGTTTTGCTCTTCTTCTGACACCTGCATAATAATTCCAAAGTGCTGTCTATACCTCTTGGCTTGTGGCTCCTGGCTCATCTTTAGAATGTGGTGCATGTGTGTGCACTTAAATGGCTCCTCCAGCAATGCAGCTGAATCCAGGGAAGAGTAGGGGCACAGCAAAGGCCTGCTGAGTCTCTCTTTAAAACCAGGCATAAGCGGTGTGCTTCTGCATATATGTGGTCATTTGTAGCTGCAAGAGAGCCTGAAAAGAGAAATGACCTAACCAAACATACTGAACAAAAGTTAATTTAAAAACTGTTGATTCTTGTGACTTGTAGGTATTTTTTGGTTTACTAAAAGAACCAGAAATTGAGGTGCCTTTGGATGATGAGGATGAAGAAGGAGAAAATGAAGAAGGAAAACCTAAAAAGAAGAAGCCGAAAAAGGATAGTATTGGCTCTAAAAGCAAAAAACAAGATCCCAATGCCCCGCCTCAAAACAGGTGGGGAAGAAACCTCCATAGAGGTGGAAGCTGTCACAGAGGCTGAAGTTTATTAATAATCAAGAGTGACCCTTAGTCTGTTTCCTCTTATAGAATCCCTCTTCCTGAGTTGAAAGATTCAGACAAACTGGACAAAATAATGAATATGAAAGAAACTACCAAACGTGTGCGCCTTGGGCCAGACTGTTTACCTTCCATTTGTTTCTATACATTCCTAAATGCTTACCAGGTTAGTAAAATAACTGGACAGTTTCTCCCAGAAGAGTCAGATGAAATGGTGATTTACCACTGAGAAAAAGTACCTCAGATGGAATTTTCTTGTTTAAGCTCTCTGCATTATTTAAATTAAAAGCAAAGGGCAGCAGTGTGGTGGCACACATCTTCAATATCAGCAGTCTGGGCAGAGGCAGGCAAGTCTGAGCTTGAGGGCAGCCTGGTCTACAGGGTGAGTTCCAGGACAGCCAGGGCTACAAAATGGTGGGGAGCAGGCAGAAAGGAAGGGAGGGAGGGAGGGAGGGAGGGAGGGAAGACATACACTGGTGAGAATAGACAGATGTCTGAATTTAAAATCCTTTTAGCAACTTTCAGTAAGAGTAAGACTTGCTCATACTTGACCCTCGTTAGTTGATTGGAGTTCTGTTCCTCTAACTCTGAGAACGATCGACGCTCATCTGGTTCATCTCTTAAGCTTGGTTTAAGTAATAATATAAATTTGGTATCTTTAAATCTTTTTTTTTTCCCTTGTTCTGATCAACCCCGCTCGCTCTGCTCGACCCCGCTCGCTCCGGCCAGCCCCACTTGCTCCCGGCCGCCCCCGTACGGCCCCGCTCGTTCCAGCCAGCCCTCTTTAAATCTTAATATCTTTATTGACTTCTTAGAATACTAAGATGTATCTTCTAGTAAAGTACAAACATGATTAACAATTACTTTCTATTATGTACTACAAATACAGATGGCGGAAAAGCAAGTGATAAGATGCTTGTTGCATATGTGCCTTCTGACAGTGCGTTTCTTTTCTTTTTCTCTTTCTTTCTTTCTTTCTTTCTTTCTTTCTTTCTTTCTTTCTTTCTTTCTTTCTTTCTTTCTTTCTTTCTTTCTTTGGAGACAGGGTTTCTCTGTGTAGCCCTGGCTGTCCTGGAACTCACTCTGTAGACCAGACTGGTCTCAAACTCAGAAATCCACCTGCCTCTGCCTCCCAAGTGCTGGGACCAAAGGCGTGCACCACCATGCCCGGCTCTGACAGTGCGTTTCATTTGATAATGTAATTCAAATAGTCTTACCTAGGTTCTACTTAACTTTTTTTGAGAACTTCATACATGAGCATTGCATGAACATTACCCCTGCCTCTCCTCAACTCTGCCTGTGTTCCCACATTATGATCTCTTAATTATTGCTATATGTCTGTATATGTATGTATATAGTTACATATATAGGTGTGCATTTAACTTTGCTCATGTGTTCAGAGTTGTCAAATGATCTTTCATATGGGAAAAATATCCATTACAATTTTTTTTTTTCTTTTTGAGACAGGGGTTCTCTGTGTAGCCCTGGATGTCCTGGAACTCATTCTGTAGACCAGGCTTACCTCAAAGTCAGAAATCCACCTGCCTCTGCCTCCTAAGTGCTGGGATTAAAGGTGTGCACCACTATTGTTTAGTATTATATATTTTTTAGATATGATTGGAATTTTTCCATACCACAGTGTTATCTAATCCCTCTAATATATGTATTTTTTAATATTCTCAGGGCCTCACTGCAGTGGATGTCACTGATGACTCTAGTCTGATTGCTGGAGGTTTTGCTGATTCAACTGTCAGAGTGTGGTCTGTGACCCCTAAAAAGCTCCGTAGTGTCAAGCAAGCATCAGGTAACCCAAATGACCTATGGGGATAAACTTGAAATTAGTCTACACCAATTGCTTTTATAGAATTTAGATAGGAAATCATGATCTTTGCAGAAGTGATTTCTCTTGAATTCCAGGGTTACAGCCTGTGGTTTAGGCCTGTGATAACAAACACCTTAGGAGGATGAGACAGGAGGATTGAGAATTTAAGGACAGGGCAGGTGAGATGGCTCATTGCTGCTAAGTCTGACGCCTGAGTTCAATTCCTTGGAATCCACATGTGGGAGAGAACTGCCTCCCAAAATTTGTTTTCTGACCTCTCTACACGTGCTAGGCATGTGTACATCTATGTATATACACACACTAAACAATTTTTAAAAAGAGAGTGAGTTCAAGGGCTTGCCTAGATTGCAGAGTGAATTCAAGGCCGGCCTGCAAACCTTAAATGAACTGTCTCAAACCAAGATAACATTTGAAATAAACGAAAGAGCCTTTGATGATTACTCCATTGGCCCCCACTTCTCTCACGAATAGAATGAAGGGATTAGGTCAGACGACTCTTTAAACTCTGATATTGGATAATTATTTGCCTATAAATTTTTTTAAAGATTTATTTATTTATTATATGTAAGTACACTGTAGCTGTCTTCAGACACACCAGAAGAGGGCATCAGATCTCATTAAGGGTGGTTGTGAGCCACCATGTAGTTGCTGGGATTTGAACTCAGGACCTTTGGAAGAGCAGTCAGTGCTCTTAACCACTGAGCCATCTCACCAGCCCCCTGCCTATAAATTTTATGAAAACCTTAGTGAGAGCTGGCAGGGCTTTACTAAACCTTAGTATCTCAGCAGATAAGGCAAATGATTGCCACCAGACCTGCAAACTTGAGTTCAGTGTCTACAACCCACGTGGTTGAAGAGAACTGATCCTACAGGTTGTTCTCTGACATCTATCTGTGTGTGATGGCAAGCATGCTCAGATTCACATTCATACAAGGGCTGAGGCAGAAGGCTCTCGCAAGTTCAAAGTTGTCTAAGCTACACTGAAGATTCTGTCTCAAAAATCAAACAAGGGGCTGCATAGATGACTCTGTGGTTGCGAGCACTGACATTGTTGCAGAGGTCCTGGGTAAGATTTCCACCACCAGTCATCACTCTAGTTCCAGGGGTGCGAACACATGCATGTGGTACATTCATATGCATTCAGGTAAAACATTGGTACATATAAAATTACCAAAAGGCAAACCAAAAAACCCAAACTTGTAATAAGGTCAGGATTTTAAATGCTTTTTTTTTTTTTTCCTGTTTTTCTGTATGTTTTTCTGTGTAGCCCTGGCTGTCCTGGAACTCAGTTTGTAGACCAGGCTGGCCTTGAACTCAGAAATCTGCCTGCCTCTGCATCCCGAGTGCTGGGATTAAAGGCGTGCGCCACCACACCCGGCTTAAATGCTTTTTGATAGCTATTTTTCCTAAACAGTATGTTTACATTGTTTTAGCATTTGTATAGTTTCATTTTTATGAAATGTAGCATAGTGGACAGACTAAAGAATCAGTCCTAGTTTTCACACTGAGTAACTGTGTGGTCTAGCAGATTATTAACTGTTTTTAAGACTCATTTTCTTGTATACAAGGGGACATATCACTTACTTTAGCTTTAGTATTGTGTTGTTGATACAGAGGAAGGAACGTTGAAATGTTAGTTCTGAACTATGATGGATTGTGTTAAATAATATACCTAAAATAATATTTCTGTACCTTTTTAGATCTTAGTCTTATAGACAAAGAATCAGATGATGTCTTAGAGAGAATCATGGATGAAAAAACTGCAAGTGAGTTGAAGATTTTGTATGGTCACAGTGGGCCTGTCTACGGAGCCAGCTTCAGTCCGGATAGGTAAAATCCAAACACAATTAAATGCTGGTACACAGTACTGAGAGCTTAAAGTTAAATGCAAATGCCAAACATTATGGTTGCCTGTAGTTCAGTGTCTTTTAGAATTAGAAGCTTACCATTTGCTAATTTATTTTGGGGTACTGGAATATAAAATAGCAACTAAGTGTATACTGAATTTACAAAATCAAGATATACATTCAGGGCTTCACTGGTTTCAAAATTGAGCTTTATCTTTGAATAGCCCTCTGAGAGAGGTTGAATTGCTTGAGTTTGTAGATTATTCTTATGGCACTTCATAAAATTTAGGAGAAAGTCCTCATACTAATGGCCTTAAAAGCTGTCAACTGAAGCATTTGGGTTTCTGTAATGGGAAGAAAGAAGAAAGCTGAGTGTCGTGGTAAGTGCCTGCCTGCTATCCCAGCTCTTCTGGAGGCTAAGTCAGAATTGTGGTTCAAGGTTCGCTGGGCATCAGAGCCAGACCATGTTTTGAAATAATAGCACCATACGCGTTTAGGTAATTCTTGATTGTCATTTCTATCTTTCTGTGAAAATTCCTGGGAAAGGGTGCTTTCACCCATAATATCTTTGTACTTGTAATATCTTGAGAATTAAAAAAATCAAAACAAACCAGTATTTAATAGGATTTAGCCAAATGATACATTTTACTTGAGAACACCTGATTTCAGTGATAAGGTAGAGATTAGTATCTGCGGGGGGAATGGAGTTCTGGCTGAATACAGGGCCTCAGCACATCCTGGGCATGCACTCTGTTGCTGAGCTATACCTGAATCCCTTTCTATTTTAGATAATAGCCTGTGCAGGTAGCAAATAACATATCCAAAATTGATACACCAAATTTCTACACTGTCTAGGTAACCCATACTGCTTATTATCTTCAGTATTATTTCTTGATGTTTTGAAAATAGGGTCTCAAAACAGTAGTCCAGACTAGCCTTGAATTTGCAGCAAGCCTCCTCCCTCAATCGCCCAAATTCTGATTACACATGAGCTATCACATTTTTTTTTCTTTTCTAAAGTGCCATGACCCCTCCCCATAGTCTTGACAGGTTTGTTTTGTTTTGTTTCATAATTAGCTTTATACAGTAAGTGTTCAAGATATAAGATTTTGTTTAACATGTTTAATACTTTTAGCTCTTGTTACCTACTGTGAATTCTAAGAATAAAGAGGTGGGGATAAGATGGCTCAGTGGGTTAAGTGCTTGTCATGCAAGTGTGAAAAGCAGGTTTAAGATCTCCAGCACCCACATAAATGCTGGCCTGGCCTGGCAGCCCTCCTGTAGTCCCAGTATCCTGGACTTGGAGCTGGGGTCTCTGGAGAAAGCTGACGAGCTCTGGGTACACCTGGAGATTGATCCAAGGAAGAGGCCTAAATATGCCAATGCATACTGCATTCCACACACACAGGTGAGGGAGCTAAGGATGCCTGCTTGCCTGCCATGTGCAAGGCCCTAGGCTGAGTCCTCAGCACCATGTGCCCTCTCCCACGCTCACGTGCATGCACACACTGATGTGACATAGGCACATGTCATGTGCCCACTCCCACATGCATGCGCACACACTGATGTGACACAGGCATATGTCATTTGTTAAGATGTGAGGTTGGAAGAACAAGTAACTAGATTGTGCTGAGAATCAAACATCCCCTCTTCTCCTCAGGAACTACCTGCTCTCCTCTTCAGAGGATGGAACTGTTAGGCTTTGGAGCCTTCAGACTTTCACTTGCTTGGTTGGGTATAAAGGACACAACTACCCAGTATGGGACACGCAGTTTTCTCCCTACGGATATTATTTCGTGTCAGGAGGCCATGACCGGGTAGCTCGGTAAGAACATTACGATCTAATGAAGTTTACTCGTTGTCGAGAATACAAAGTCCAGCAAACTTGATTTTCATGATATTCAGGATTAACTTTTTGAGAAGATAGTTCATAGTTGCAGTTTGAAAATGAGAGACAGGAGTATTATCTCCCTCTCTTGTCTACACCAAGGGCCATGCTTCCACTATGAATACCTTTGTCTTCTGTTATTCTAAAGTCCCCTTTGATGTAATTTTTGCTAGAAACCATGTGGTTGCCAAAACTATAGGAAAATGGTTTTCTGTTCATTAGGAGTCGGGAGGTGGGTATAAAAGAATAAAAGAGTTTACCTGCTGGTGGAGAAATGGATCAGCAGTTGAGTCCTGACTGATTTTCCAGAGGACCCAGATTCAATTCCTAGCACATATATGGCAGCTCACAACTGACTGTAACTCTAGTTCCTAGGGATCTGACACCCTTACACAGACATGCACCTAGGGAAAACACTAATGCATATAAAATTATTTTTTTTTGTTTTTTTTTTTTTCAAGACAGGGTTTCTCTGTGTATCCCTGGCTGTCCTGGAACTCACTTTGTAAACCAGGCTGTCCTCAAACTCGAACTCAGAAATCCGCCTGCCTCTGCCTTCCAAGTGCTGGGATTAAAGGCGTGTGCCACCACGCCCGGCAAAATTAAATAATTTAAGCCAGGCAGTTTTCAGTGCACACCTTTAATCCCAGTACTTGGGAGGCAGAATCAGGTAGCTCTTTGAATTTTGAGGTCAGTTTGGTCTACAGAGTTAAGTTCCAGGATATCTAGGGCTATACCCATGTCTATACATACACCCCAAAAACGAAAAGAAAGCTAATCTATATGCCTGTAATTCCCAGCATTTGGGAACTGGGCATGGTGGCACATGCCTTTAGTCCTAGCACTTGGAAGGCTAGGGTAAGTAGATCTCAAGGCTAGCCAGAGCTACATACACAGTTAATTCCAGGACAGCTACAAAGTGAGACTGTCTTAAACAAAATAAACACAAAAACCAAACCCAAACCTACTAGTGCTCTGGGATATGGAGACAGGATAGTGAGTTCAAAGCCAGCTTGGGCTACATGAGACATCATCTCATAAAAGAAAATGTTAGTCCCAGGTATTATCTTTCCATCAGCTAGATGACAAGGAACCATTTGGAATTGACCTCCACCTGGATATACTTCTCTTTTGGGTTAAATTTTATTAAATTAATATAATTTTTATTTTCAGGCTTTGGGCTACAGATCACTATCAGCCTTTAAGGATATTTGCTGGCCATCTTGCTGATGTGAATTGCACTAGATTTCATCCAAATTCGAACTATGTTGCTACGGGCTCTGCAGACAGAACTGTGCGGCTCTGGGATGTCCTCAATGGTAACTGTGTAAGAATCTTCACTGGACACAAGGTATTTTACACCTTAATTATTCCAGCACACAAAGATGCTTTCAAAGTTGAAATATTTATTCAGTAGCATAAACATTTTAAACGTAACAGTCATGCCATTAAACTACAATTCTACCTTAGTCTTATTAGATATATTTAACCCTACTTTGCTCTTTTTTTAGGGACCAATTCATTCCTTGACATTTTCTCCCAATGGGAGATTCCTGGCTACAGGAGCAACAGATGGCAGAGTACTTCTTTGGGATATTGGACATGGCTTGATGGTTGGAGAATTAAAAGGTCACACTGATACAGTGTGCTCACTTAGGTTTAGTAGAGATGGTGAAATTTTGGCATCAGGTAAGTTATTTCATGGCTTTGGGGTAAAGATTTAGTCTTTGTTTAAAAGGAAAAAACCCACAGTAAACACAAGTATCCATGGGGAGTTGGGGTGGGGAATTAGACTCTGGATATGACAGCTACACACTAATGGCTTCCTTTGGCATCCTTTTAGGTTCAATGGATAATACAGTCCGGTTATGGGACGCCATCAAAGCATTTGAAGATTTAGAGACTGATGACTTTACTACAGCCACTGGGCATATAAATCTACCTGAGAATTCCCAGGAGTTGTTATTGGGTACATATATGACCAAATCAACACCAGTTGTACACCTACATTTTACAAGAAGAAACTTGGTTCTAGCTGCAGGAGCTTACAGTCCGCAATAAACCAACGGTATTAGAGACCTTTTGGAAGCTACTGTTTGGAAAAGGGAGACTAAAAGCAAATACCTCAGTGATTAGTATTTAAGCTACAAAGAATGTTTTTGTCTACATGGATCTGGAAGTATGCTGCTTGGAAAATCTGAACAAGACAGTTCCACGTTTCTATAGCAACCACATTTAACTAATTTCCGTTAGTTGAATAAGAGGTATTATGTTCGTGGAGGGGACATTTATGGTGCTTTGGATTGTGTGGAAACTATGCATTTTTTTGTTCAAATGCTATTTTAATTTATTGTGTTTAGAAAAAAAAAAAACCAATTTGATTTAAACAATTCATTCTGCTTCAAGATTCAAGTTAAGAAACATAGTACCATCCCGAGTAGCTGAGGAGTTCTATGAACATGTGTGAGCTGTAATGAGGTTATTGTACGGCACTCAAGCAGCATGTTCAGTGACCCACTAACATGCTTCCCTTCACCCACCATTAGTGAACTGTATGTAACTAGGTAGGGACCACAGTTCCTAAGTCTAGATGTACAGCCATCCACCAACATCTCAATTCCTACCTTGTAAGTTTGGAGTGCAATCAAACACTTAAAAAAAAAGCAGGTGAAGAGATTTAGTTAACCCTAACCCTGAATCCATACTCTACTTCAGCTAACATGGCTACATATGACCTAGTACACTTGAAGTCAGACAGACATTTCAGTTGCTTACCTCCAGTACTGAGCCTTGCTTTGGAAAACTAAAAGATTTAGACCAAGTCACTGCCAGTTTTTGCCTTTGTTGCATTTTGTACAGTTTTATATTTTTGATATCTTGTAAATAAAGACAACCAGCTTTTCCAGGTTCATAATTTATTGTACAAATTGAGTATTACATGATGAGTTCACATCAGCTTCTTCAGGCATGGGACTTAACAGGTGAGGTCAGACATTTCAAAATCCTATAAACAAAGCAAAAACAGTTTGACACAAATGTGTTTTACTAACCATCAGTAATCCCCATAAATTCCCCAAAGTAAAATGTACATTCACTAGGTTCTCAAAAGTCAGCAGGGCAATTATAATATATATGTGTGTTTGTGTGTGTACGCATTTCCTTCAGTTTGACATAGTTTTAAAGTTCCAGCTTTAACAATTGAAGTAGCTGTTGAAACTGCCAGCAATTCCATATAGCCTTAAAGCAAGCCGGGCGTAGTAGCACCCGCCTTTAATCCCAGCACTCAGGAGGCAGAGGCAGGCGAATTTCTGAGTTCAAGTCCAGCCTGGTCTACAGAGTGAGTTCCAGGATCCCCAAGGCTACACAGAGAAACCCTGTCTCCAAACAAACAAACAAACAAAAGCAAAACTACTGGAAAAAACTGAGTATACAAACACTTAAAATGTTTGTTAATTTTATGTGTGAGTGTTCTGCCTGCACATGTGTGGATGTACCACTTGTGTGCCTGGTGCTTATGGACATCAGAAGATGATTATCAGATCCACTAGAACGCTTGTGAACCAACATGGGTGCTGGGAATTGAATCATAGTATTATACAAGAGCAGAAGGTGCTCTCAACCTCTGAGCTATCTTTCTAGTTATAAAGTAACATTTTAAAATAGGTAAGATACATGTCTGCTACTTAGTTTTCAATATACAATTTTTATGAGGATACTACTACCCTCCCAAAGTTAAGAGTACCTTTATGTATAACATTGGGCAAAATACTGCCTGTTTACCAGAAACAAGGCATGGACTGGACTTCACAGTCCCCTAAGTTAAATGGATTCAAGATGGTAAAGCGTTTAAGAGCAGAACAAAAGTAAGTGAGAGAAGCATCAGTTCTCAAGTCGTTCTCAAGCCTTTGTACACAGCTGCTGCCGACATCATTACTGACTCTGGATAGACAAGAGGGCTTGAAGGGGACTGTAAGAAAATCTTAAAGGGGGTTGTTTATTCAGGGGGGAGAATCCAGTATTCTATGAAAGTGTAGAGCTGTCAAAAGCCCAGCATATATTACAACTTTATATATTAAAGGTTGGTTAGGGATGGGGCTGAGAATGATGATCTAGCACCTGCCAAGGCCCTAGGTTTGATACCTAGTACCACAATATCAGCTCATAATTCCATTTTTCTTTTTAAAAGACTTTTTAATTTTGTGTGTTTATGTGTGAGAGTCTAGAAAAGGACATTAGTTTGCCGGGAGCTGAGGTTACAGACAGCTGTAAGACCCTGGCCTGGGTGTGGGATCTGAACTCAGGTTCTATGTCTTACAGTATTTGCAGTACTTGATCGTAACCACTGAGACATTTCTCCAGGCTCTAGTATTCCTATCCTTACCCAGGCATGGTGGCACTTGCCTGTAATTCCAAAACTCAGCAGGTTGAGAAAGAGGAATTGCCACAACTGTGAGGCCAGTTGGGTTATAAGCAAGACTTAAAACAACCTAAACAGGGCTGGCAAGATGGCTCAGCGGGTAAGAGCACTGACAACTCTTCCCAAGGTCCTGAGTTCAAATCCCAGCAACCACATGGTGGCTTACAACCACCCCTAATGAGATCTGACGCCGCCCTCTGGTACGTCTGAAGTCAGCTATAGTGTACTTATGAATAATAATAAATGAATTTTGGACCAGAGAGAGCAGGGACTGAGCAAGCGGGACCGGCCGGAATGAGCGGGGTTGACTGGAGCAAGGAAAACAACAACAACAACAAAAAACAACCTAAACAAAATTACATAATAAGCTTATAGTTGGACTGGGGAGACCATAAAGACCTGAGTTTGGTCCCAAGAATTTATGGGGGGTGGAGTGGGGGGACGCAGTGGCACATTTAATTCCAGCACTCTTATATAGAGATAAATGTCCAGAGACAGGAAGACCAGCTTGTAAATGTGCATGCCAGCTAGCTGGGAATACACTGGAGCATCACAGCAGAGAGAAATGAAAGGCCCTGCCCCAACAAGGTGAAAACCGGCTTCTTAAAGTTGTCCACACACTTCCACATCAGTGTCCTGGCATGTGAGTGTGCAAGGACATGGGCTCCCAAAAATAAAATAGGTAAGACACAATGAAGTCATCTAATTGTTACAGACACAAGGACAGTGTAAAGAAAAATACAAATGGTAAGAGAAAAAAAGGACTTCAACAACAAAATCCAAGAGAATTTTTAACACACTAATTTAGTAATCCCATAATCCTTTGGGAAAGCACTTAACCCCCAAGAAAACACTCCAAGTTCAAAACCTTTCTTGGGTTTTGTTTTGCTTGAGTCAGAGCAGACTCAGAATCACTGTGATCCTCCTGCTTCACCCTCCCCAGTGGTGCTGGATTACAGTAGAAGACGCTGCACCCAGATCCTTGGTCACTCTCTCTTTGAATCATTTTGAGACTAAGTCTTGCAACGTAGAATAAGCTGTTCTTAAACTTGTAATCCTTCTACCTCTGTCCCCTCACTGTTGGGCTTACAGGTGTACATTATACCCAATGTTTTCTTTCGTGTATACAATGAATTTTAAAGAGTGCCAACAGTTTATTTTTTAAGGCAAGAAAGAGCCCTGCCATGAGAATGACTAAGGACACATCTGAAGTGGCAGCTCCTCACCGTTTATGATGCTTTCACAGCTGGAGTTTTCTTAGGCCTTAACTTGAAGTATAAGACCAGCAAAGCAATGCCTCCGTATGTGGCCAGGACACACTGAGAACAAAAGAGAGATGTAAATGAAAGCTGTCATATCTCTATTATTCTAAAATATAACAGCTTAAAATGAAATTGATACTTACATTCATTCTACCTGTGAGGGTGTAAGAGTTGAAATATTTTTTAATACCAGTGAACTGGAATTGGCCATCACTTTCTGCACCAGCCATGACTTCAATCTAAAAAAAACAAAACAATAAAACAATAAATTGATTTGGGTGTAGTTTATAAGAAAATAAAATTCTTTCAGTTTCCAAATCTCTCCTCTCCTCTGTGGTTCAGCTGCCATTGCAACAGTGGCACTGTGGGGAAGTTGGTAAGGACTGTTAGGACTTTCTCCCATTGCCCACTCTTCCTAGACCCCAGAATAATCAAGCACTCAGCATAGGAAGAGAAAAGAGTTGGCATTAACTCTCCTTTGACTCAGTACAGCTTAATGTTTTCATTCACGGCTCTATCAATACTGTGGTTTTTGTTTTTTGGTTTTTTTTTTTTTTGGTTTTTCGAGACAGGGTTTCTCTGTATAGCCCTGGCTGTCCTGGAACTCACTTTGTAGACCAGGCTGGCCTCGAACTCAGAAATCCGCCTGCCTCTGCCTCCCGAGTGCTGGGACTAAAGGCGTGCGCCACCACGCCCGGCAATACTGTGTTATTAAAATTAAATCACTTTTAAGACCAGCTAAAAGTTGGAGCCTGTAATGTTTTTCAAATGTAACCTCCAACTGAACAGAGTAACACATTCTCAGTTTTTCTACCTATAAATCACCCAGGGTTCCATGGGAGACAGAACATCTACTAATGCTATATATATTGACACTAGTCAAGATGGTCTCTGAAGCTGGAATCTTACTCATTATATCCAAACAGATAAAGGACTTTGAGTGTAAGCTAAAAACTCCTGGCAGAAAACTGGCAAGTATTTTCCTTGTCTTGGGAAAGGGAAATATAAAGGAAAGTATAAAAGAGACAACTCTACAAAGAAACATGACATTAGCCTGGTGTGACACAGGCCTCGAATCCCAGCACTGGGGAGGCTGAGGCAGGCTGTTTTCTATGAGTTTCAGGCCAGCCTGGTCTACATGGGAAGTTCCAGGCCAGCTGGGCAAAAGAGGCGACCCTGACTCTCAAAAGAAATGTAAAACCAAACCAATATTTAACTATCATACTAGCATAGCTGAGTTACAATTGACAGTATCTATCATATCATATAATAGATAGACCCTTCTATCTAGCTGAGTCGTTTGTATCGTCTCCAGGAATTTACCTTGACAGAAATTATCACAAGGCAGAAATATATGGTTCACTGTTCACAAAAGCAGAAAGACCAGAAACCCAACATGGGATGAATAAATGACAATTGCTGTTGAAGGACAATTATATAGACTAGTGTATCACATGGAAGAAGGCCCTAAGTGACGTTAAATACTAAAAATCAATTCTATTTCTGGGCATTACAAGGCATATCAATGTTCACAAAGTCAGGTCCCTAGACCAGCAGCAGGAAACCAATAGGAACTGTTAGACATGCACATCCCCAGGTTCCTACCACAGACACTGAGTTAAAAACCCTGTCCAGTTACTTGTCTTAAAAGGCCTCGAAGGAATTTTAACATATACACACATCGAACAAGACTAATGCTCAATAATTATATTGGGAAAACCTTGGAGAACTTTTTTTTTTTTTTTTTAACTTTTTGAGACAGGGTTTCTCTGTGTTCTGGAACTTACTCTGTAGACCAGGCTGTCCTTGGAACTGCAGAGATCTGACTGCCTCTGTCTAAGTCCTGGGATTAAAGGCGAGCACCACCGCCTGGCTTTCTTTCTTCTATGTGAGAAGTTGCATTAAGAGGGAGTGACAACACACTGCTGAGCTGTAGGGAAAGCCGAATCATTACTGCTGCCAGGAGTGGGAGCTGCGGCAGCTACAGTGGAAGTCAGTGTGGAGGAGTCTCAGAAAATTAAAATCAGAACTAGCACACAACCCACTCATTCCACTTGGGGTATACTTGAAGGACTAAGCCAACTGACCACAAAGATATTTGCATGTCCATGTTTACTGCTACACTATTCACAGTGGCTAAAATATTGACCGTGTCTAGATGCCTCTCAGCAGAGTAGATAAAAGAATGTGTGGTACATATTTACAGTGGGACCTTATCCAGTCAGAAGGTAAATGAATGATCATGCAAGTGGGGGAACAGATGCAGCAGAAAGTCATTACGTTAAATGACATAAGCCAGACTCAGAGCAAATAACCAGTTTCCTGGTAAACAGACCCTAGGTTTAAATATACATGCATCTATGTATGCCTGTGTTAAGTCACAAAAATAGAACGAGTCCTGACGATCTGGCTGGGAGTAGGGAGCCATAAGGAGTAGGGTGGAGTGGACAGAGGGAAAAGATGAAAGCTGCAGTAAAGTGACATCGTGTTTGCTAACACTCAGCAAGTCACAGCAGATTCAAAACTATTCAGTTTTCTATGTATGACGGCCTATCTACCACAACTGAGCCACAGATTCCAGGAGCAACTTGAACTAGCTGGTCAAGGTCCAGGCAAGATTGGCAGACTGACTGGCTTCTGAATGGGAGTAGGAGAAAACATAAGGGTGTTGTTGCTATGGAAGCCAGCACCCCTCTATTAACTATTCAAAGGTTTCAGAAGCATTCATGCAACAAAATTTGAGATCTTAATTTTGAATACTTTCATAATGGTTACTGGAACAATGAAGAAAATCTAAATTTCCCTGGGTCTCTTTCACAGGTCTTGGGCAATATAGCCAAAGCAGGAAAATCACTATTAACAACAAAACCCTTCATAGTTCTTCAAGTTCCCCTTCACTACACCTAGCAAAGCAATCTTTTCCATTTACTTCATGATACATTTTTTAAAGTTATGAAGTAGGTTCTCATGAGAAACCCTCCAGAAAACTGAGACTTCTTGTCTTTGCCAGCTCATTAACCTTCTCAAGTCTTTAAGTGATAACCTGTCACCTTTAGGAGGATATTTGGTCATAATTGGTCAATATTGAGGTTTTAAAATTTCATTCTATAGAATACTGCAATAAGGATGATGTATTCCAAAGACAACTCATTCTGACCGCAGAACAAAGGGAAGGTACAGGACCTGGGGTTTTAAAGGAAGCTTAGATTTCCATCTAAGTGGTGTTGATGGTGAGATAAGCAAGTTTAGAGCCATATGGTTGTGGAAAAAAAAAATCACCAAAGACTAGTAATTGTGAGCCTGTGAGTTAATATTTTTAAAAAATGTACTATTGTTGAACAAAAGCCTGCTACAAAGTCTAAGCTGACAGGTTTTGCTTCTGATTCTAAATAATTCAATAACTACTATTAAATACAACCAGTCTTTCCATGTGAAATGGGCATTTCATTAAAGTCTTGGGGTGAGCAGCTGCCCTTGCTCCATAATAGGCTCCTGGATACAGCTATTCCTGTCTTATGGGCACCTATCTGGCGTAGTGCCATCACCAGGTATAAGGAAAATGAAAGTCAAAGACTCTTAGGGACCACAAGCAACAGCCTCTGTGGAAGCCCTGCACTGATCAAAGCCAGCAGTGACTCTCAACCTTCCCAATACTGCGACCCTCTTAATACAGTTCCTCCTGTTGTGGTGAAACCTCTCTTCCCCCTCCCCCAATCAAATTATTCCATGGCTCCTTCACAGCTGTAATTTTGCTACGGTTAAGAATCGTAATGTAAATAAACATTTTTGGAGATAGAGGCTTGTCAAAGTGGTCACGATCCACAGGTTCAGAACGGCTGGGATACAAAATCTAATCCGTTTTTAGAGCCCAGGCCTGGAGAACCGCAGGGCCACTCCACGTCTACTCTGGTTTTGAAAAAAGCTACGGCGCAAGTAAGGGAGGCCTGGTTTCCCGATCGCAGCTCGGAGGAAACAAATCGCTATGGCCACAGAGGCCAAGACACATGAACTCAGCCAGAGATGGGGTCAAAACCCAGAATCCCCTCCCAACACCCACTGGATGGATGACCTTGGGGAGCTCCCCTCTCGACTGGCCTCACCCTCAATCCATACTGGGAAGCGGGCATAAGGCTCTCCTTAACCGTGCGAGGCCTGGGGCGCTCCTAACTCGGGGTGCTGAGGTTTCCTAGATGCGCCTTGGGGGTGGGGGGCCCTGACCCTCATTTTCTCCAGCGCCTTTCCCATTCCCCACCATCTTCCCGCAAAAAGAAAACCTCGCGTTAAAACGTCCAGATTCTAGTCGGCCCTACAAAGCTCAGCCACCAGACCGAGCAGCCGAGAGCGCTTTCTCACCCACCTTCGCCCGAACCCCAAGTTCCGCAGCCGATGTCCTTCAACAAACCCAGCGACGAGCTCGGCCGGACCGGAAGACACCCCCTCCCCGCACGCGACCGACAGGCCGCGGCGACTCGGCCCTCTGCGTGGATTGGCTATAATGTCGAGTCCCGCCCTTCTACTTCCTGTCTCAGCTGGCGTCAGACCCGACGTCATAACGGAAGTAGCCCTGGTCTTACCTACGCTCGTGGGAGAGTCGCGTGGGGCTGGCGGCTCCCGGTTCTGCGCGTGCGATTGCGTTGAGGCGCTCCGTGAGGTATGCAGCGGTGGGAGCAGTGGGGCTGAGGACCCGGGAGCTTCGGCGAGGAGGGAGGAGACCTCATGCCTGCCACCTCGACTTCCTGCCCTGGGTCTCGGGGTTTTCTGCTAAGCACAGTTGGGTTGGTTTTTTGGTTTTTTGGTTGGTTTTTTGGTTTTTGGTTTTTCGAGACAGGGTTTCTCTGTGTAGCCCTGGCTGTCCTGGAACTCACTCTGTAGACTAGGCTGGCTTCGAACTGAGAAATCCTCCTGCCTCTGCCTCCCAAGTGCTGGGATTAAAGGCGTGCGCCACCACTGCCCGGCGCATCTTAAATTACTTACATTTTGTTTTCTAAGTAATGTATGTTTGGCGGTAAGGACTTATACACACACACACACACACACACACACACACATAATTACAATGATTAATACTAAAAGAAAATTTATTACATAGAATCCATTTCCTGGAAGATCGCGCACAGTGTATAGTTTGTGGTTTTGAGGTAGACAGTGTTGGAAAGATGAAAAAATGGGAGCCTGACTTGACTTTCCTTTTCTTTTCTTTTCTTTTTTTTTTTTTTTTTGGTGTTTCGAGACAGGGTTTCTCTATGCATCCCTAGCTGTCTTGGAACTCACTCTATAGACCAGGCTGGCCTCAAATTCAGATCTTTCAGCCTGTCACCGTAGTGCTGGGATTAAAGGTGTGTATCACCACACAGCAGCATATCAACTATTTAGTCATACTCTTGGATCTTGTTCATTGCTAGAAGGTTCTCTAGCCTGCTGATCATGTGCTCTATGAAGGCTAGAGCTCACCATTATCTTTCTTCCATCAGCTGCAGAAGACCCCAGCATGGCAAACCTGGAGGAAAGCTTCCCCCGAGGGGGAACATGGAAACCCCACAAATCAGAGAAGTCTTCCCAGCAGGTGGAGCAAGACAACTTATTTGATGTAAGTGGTATGCTGTTTGGGAAGACTGAGCCTCATTGGCACTAGTTATTTTCCAGTTTGTTTCTCTTTGATGTCACTTCTAGAAATTGAACTTGTTAAAGAGGCTCTGCCACCTCCGGCTTCTTTTGAAGCATGACATTAAGTATTTGTCGTTGAAGTGCTATTGTAATTTGTCCTTAGGGAGTCTGTGCCACTTGCAAAGGATGGGAAAAGAAGGGTACTTGATAGTGAATTTTGCTTTGTTTTTGGTGCTGGGGATTGAAGTTGGGCAAGTACTTTACTCCTGAGCTCCCTTGCTCCAGTCCTAGTAAACAGAGTCTGCATTGAAATGCATTCTCATAGATCAGTTTGTGTTCTAGGTGCTAGAGAGAAGGAAACTGCCACTTGGGTGGGTGGCCTTAGTATTACAGAATCTCTTCATGTATATTTTAGAGTAGAAGTCATGCACAGGAACTAAGGTTCAGGGAAGTAACAGATTTAGTTAAAACCACCAAGCTTGTTGTGGAAGAGCTTTGGCATTTGACATGAGCGTCTGTGCACCGTGACCTATGGCTTCCCACCTGGGGAACCCTGGTGTTCACCCTGCTCAATAGACAAGGACATAGGACATAAGGACGCTGAGAAGATGAAGGAGGCTCCTCAGATCATGGACGGAGGGAACATTGGTGCCTGGGTGCTAGGCTTGGGGGTGCAGCAGACATGAAAAGAACGGGAGAGTGGAGTGGCTTGGGAGAGTTTAGGAGATAACAGGGAAAGAGAAAGATAACATGACCCTAAATATGTGGGAATAGCTAAGGTTTCGGCTTCTCATCCTTTTGCATCTTTATGGATCCTTTTCTCCCTTTAGATTTCCACAGAAGAAGGTCCCATTAAAAGGAAAAAAAACCAGAAAGGGCCAGCAAAAACAAAAAAATTGAAAATTGAAAAGAGAAAATCCATCAAACCTGTGAAAGAGAAGCTTGAAATTCTTAGTCTTGAGGTTGGTTAACATTTGCTTTCTCTTAACATAATCTTTAAGTTTGTGTGTGTTCTTCCCTCTTCTCTTCCTTCTTTGCATATATATATATATATATATATATATATATATATATATATATATATATACACACACACACACATACATACATACACAATTATATGTTTTTTTTGTGTATGTCTGTGGAGACTCGTGCAAATAGTGAGAAACGAGCTTTGTTTCCTTTGATTACTAGCCAATGCCTGGTGTCTTGTTTTCTGTTTGGGGATTTTTGAGGTAAGGTCCTGTGCTGCCTAGACTCCCTACGTAGCGAAGGCCCTTCACTTTCCAAGTACAGGGATCACAGGTGTGTCCTGCTGTGTGGAGCCATCCTGTCTCCTTTTCTCCCCCTACTCCAATCCTCTGTCTGCCCAAGTTTGAGCCTCAGCTTCACAGAAACGAAGTGGTGGTGCATGTCCGCAGTCCTAGCACTTAGGCGCTGGCGTTAGCAGGATCAGAAGCTTAAGGTCACCCATGAGTGCCAGCCTAGTCTGGGATACATAAGACTATCTCAATAAACAAAGTAAGTCATAGGAATGGCTAAAGATATGTGTAGTTTTGCTTGTGTTTTAGTAGAAATTAGGACTGACAGTAACTTTAGCAGTTACCACTCATTTATTTATGTATTTTTGATTGTTTTTGTATGTAAGTACTAAGCTTGGCTACTCTGGAATTCACCATGTAGACCAGACTGGCCTTAAACTAAAAGATCTTTCTGCTTCTGCCTCTTGAGCATTGGTATTAAAGGTGTGTCCACCATACCTGGCTTCTACTCATTCATTTTGTAGATGTGAAATGATCTCCGATAACTGGTGTGGTTTTTATGATTCTTAAGTTTTTATATTTGTTATCTTCCCTAACCCCAGCATATGTCCATTTTAAAATGGAAAGATAGCCAAATTATTCTGACAGTAAAGATTGATTTGCCTGCAGAGATATTTTCTAATATAGTTTTAATAATTTGTTTAACTTGGTGGCACATTAGAAAACTGGAGATTTCATGTAAAAATGTGAGATCAAAGTACTGACAACAGAAAGCCCATTTCCCACATGTTTGAGATCTCAGGGAGCTGTGTGGTCCAGGTGTAAATGCGGGTTGCTAGGATACAGTGGGTGAGACCTTCCCAAGCAGCCCAGTATGCTGTTTCTCATCAAGATCTTTGATGGCATCTGCCAGGTGCATAAGGGGTCCTTTCCTTTATAAAATTCCTTTAGCATCCGTATTGGGAGCAGAAAGCCAGCGTCCTCTCTACCTTACTGTGTATGTTTTCCTTTTTAGTCCCTATGTGAGGGGATGCGGATTTTGGGTTGTGTGAAAGAAGTGAATGAGCTGGAGGTGGTGGTCAGTCTTCCCAATGGCCTCCAAGGGTTTGTGCAAGTGACTGAAGTCTGCGATGCCTACACTCAGAAGCTGAACGAGCAGGTAGCACAAGAAGAACCTCTGGAGGTAAGGGCTGTCGGGATGCAGCTGGCGCTGGGGTTAGAATAGACCCAAAATGATATAGATGCGACACTTTGCCAGATGCTAAGGACAGAAAATAACGTGTGCCTGAGGACATTGTTTTTTCAGTCTTTCCCATGTGTGGGTGTGCACATGTCACAGCATCCATGCGGAGCTTGTATGGACATGTGGACACCTTATGAAACTCAGATCTCTTCACCATGTGCACTCCTGGGTCCAACACAGATCCTCAGGCTTGTTCAGCAAGCATCTTTACCTGCTGAACCATTGTGCCGGCCCAAGCAAGGGGAGTTTTTTTTTTTTTTAACAACACAGGGATTTTTGACTCAGTCTAGGGAACCCAGAACACCTCCATAAGGAAGGACTGTTGCAGCTGAGATCTTCAGGATGAACATTCCCAAATACAGGCAGGAGGGAGACGAAGCACGTCAGGCTGTAGCAGAGAAGGCGGTGTTGCTAGCATAGGAAGAGCAAGAGGAGAGCAGGGCAGGAGGAAGCTGTGTAGAAGCCAGGTTGTGTGTGGCTTTAGATGCTGTGTGGAATGCTCACGGGAGTGGGGGACATAGACAGCATAGCAAGTAAACTAAATGGCATGAGCAGTTGCCTAGATTAGTTAGGAGGCTACTGTTGTTCACCTAGGCGCTGGGATCATGGCTGCTTAAGGCCAGGATTTATCAGGCATTGAGGAGGTAAAGCCATTGCCTGATGGTGTGACATGAGCAGTGAGGCAGAGAGGTACTGGGGAACAGTTGTAAGGTTTCTACTGTTTATGGTTTGATAGGAAAGATGGTTATTCTTTGGCTGCTATGTTGAATTTGAGGCTCACTTGAGATACCCAGAGACAGGTGATTTCTGAGTCCAAGGAAGTCTTGGTTGGGAATGAGTGTGTGGCGCTTGGAGAAGTTGCTTACAGGGATCAATTTAGAGTGCAAAGAACCTGAAAGACGGGGCTGGTGAGATGGCTCATCGGGTAAGAGCACCCGACTGCTCTTCCGAAGGTGATGAGTTCAAATCCCAGCAACCACATGGTGGCTCACAACCATCCGTAACGAGATCTGGCTCCCTCTTCTGAAATGTCTGAGGACAGCTACAGTGTACTTACATATAATAAAATAAAATAAATCTTAAAAAAAAAAAAAAAAAAAAAAAAAAAAAAAAAAAAAAAAAAAAAAAGAAAAAAAAAAAAAAAAAAAAAAACCTGAAAGACTGAGTCTAGAGTAAATGCTGAGTTGCAGAGTCCGTGTCAGAGTCAGCAGGAGGGGAAGGCGGGATAGACAGGAAAACTGTGAACTTCACATGGGTGAATGAGGGGCCTAGCTCAGGGCTATGGTGTTTATATAGCATGTGTGGGGCCTTGGATTCATTCGGTCTGCAGTACCATAAGGACATGTCATATAAGAGGACTGCAGAATGGAGGAACTGTCATGGGGCTTACAATATAGCATGTAAAGGAGAGTGAGAGGAAGAAGAAGAATTTCATAGGATGCTAAAGAGGACATAAAATAGACACAATAAATACAGACAACACTTAACAATCATTGACATCTACCTGCTTTATGGAATAATTTTAAGGCCATATGCCTAAACTCAGGATTTTGACTGAACTGTAGACGCTTCCTCTCTTACCCCATCTACCTTTTGGGTTCTTTGGAGGTTTGAGCCTTAGAAGTTACTGAGTTGAGCAGTGGATTCTTGGTTTAGAGGAAATATGTGCATCAGGTCTCTCTCATTACGGTTGTCAGGACCTGCTCCGCCTGCCTGAGCTCTTCTCCCCTGGAATGTTGGTGAGGTGTGTGGTGAGCAGCCTGGATGTCACAGAGAGCGGCAAGAAGAGCGTGAAGCTTTCTGTGAACCCCAAACGTGTCAACAAAGTGCTGAGCGCTGAGGCCCTGAGGCCTGGCATGGTATGTATCTGGATGCCACCCGGAAGAGGAGAATGTTGTGCTCTGCCCTGTGTGCTGTGGGCATGGTGTGAGCCACCTTTTTCACTCTACTTAATAGCAGTTCAGGAAGTGGGTCTCTGTGGAGCAGCCGTCTGTTGGGTACTTAGTGGACACTGAGTGTGGAAAGAGGAGGGAAAAGTCTGTTTCCTTGGTAGCACAGTCAGGTGTCTGCAGGGAGCATCCAAGGGCCTGGGAGATGGTGAGAACTTCTCCTGCCCATCCCTCACCAGTCTTTACAGAGTAAGCCTTTCCAGAACCCTGCCGTGTGAAGCGGCGGTGAATGCAGGAAAGGGCAGCCAGAGCACACAGCTGCCTTAATGCCCGGCTCTGGAGACTGCGGTGGACTTATCCACTGAGCCTCCAGATCCGCTAGGTATGGCAGAGGAGCTGCGCTCGAGGGTTGGGTGATTGGCGGTCAGATGGGTCTTGAGGTTTATGCTTAGAAGCACTGGGGCTTGGGGAAGGCATAGAAGTTGGATAGGATTTAGTTGGCTACAGAGAGAGTAAAGGAAAGCATGCTGTAGCAAGTGGACGAGTGTGGGGAGCAGTGTCACTGTGTCTGTGCAGGTCTCACAGCAAACATGGAGGCAGTAGACAGCCTCCCTTCTCCATTGGAGATTTCAGCGACCTCTCAGAGAGCGGCTGATGTCAAAGCTGCACTGCTTGTCTTGAGATGGGCAAGAATGGAGACTAAGAGGACTGGTCTGATTCTCCTGGTAGTCCTGGCTCAGTACTGGACTCTGTGGAGCTAGGGAACCCACTGCTCTTTGTATAATATAAAAATATCTATATGCCACTTCATACAACCCTGAGAAAGCCGATGTCTTCTCTTTCCTCTGCTGGAGCTGTGGTTACAAGGTTGAGTGTCATAATTAGTGAGCAATCTATTTGTAACATTCCCATTTGTATGGTAGTAACATTTGTGGGGTGTTCTGTTTACCTTTGACCTGAAACTTCTGGGAATGTTTTCCCTTCCCCAGCTGCTGACAGGCACAGTGTCAAGCCTGGAAGACCATGGCTACCTAGTGGACATTGGCGTTGGTGGGACCAGAGCTTTTCTGTCACTTCAGAAGGCGCAAGAATACATTCGACAGAAGAACAAAGGTGAGGTGGAGCGGAGAGTGGCTGATGCGTGGACGTGAGCTCTAGCATATGGGATTATATGTAAATGTTTATAGTCCAATGCCACTTGGATAAGTAGCAAGACAGACTGGAGGCCTGAAGGCCGGTTGGCTTTGGGGAAGTCAGTAATAATGGAGCTGATAGAAAAGATGATGTGTGAAGGGCCAGAGAGTGAGAGTTTATGTGTGGCTTGGCTTCAGTTTCCAACTCAGAAATTTTACTAAACTTGGACTCCCAGAACCTGTGACTGGCACTGCTGGCTTACTTGCTCATATTTTTTGAGATAGTTGAATTCTAGATCAGTGAGGTTAACATTCTCCTGGCGTATGAGTATCAGATGCTCATTGGGTGGGTGGGCTATGGTTCTGTCCAGGTTAAGGACCCTTCTCATAAAAGTATAATTTCCTCTTGGGTGCTGGGCTGGGCTTGCAGGTGCTAAGTTCAAAGTCGGCCAGTACCTGACCTGTGTGGTTGAAGAGGTGAAAAGCAACGGAGGAGTTGTGAGTCTCTCTGTAGAGCACTCTGAGGTTTCCTCTGCCTTTGCAACTGAGGAGCAGGGCTGGAACCTGAATAACTTACTACCAGGGCTGCTGGTCAAAGCCCAGGTGCAGAAGGTAAGCCGCTCATTCTTACTACTGTTTGAAAGAAAGAAAGAAAAAAGATTTATTAAAAGAGCACACCTTTAATCCCAGCACTCGGGAGGCAGAGGCAGGCGAATTTCTGAGTTCGAGGCCAGCCTGGTCTACAAAGTGATTTCCACGACAGCCAGGGCTATACAGAGAAACCCTGTCTCAAAAAAACAAACAAAAGAAAGAAAGAAAGAAAGAAAGAAAGAAAGAAAGAAAGAAAGGAAAGAAAGAAAGAAAGAAAGAAAGAAAGAAAGAAAGGAAGAAAAACAAACAAAGGGATTTATTTTATTTGCGGTTATATGTTTGGGGTGTGGGTATCCATGTGTTTGAACAGTGCTTGTAGAGACCAGAGCCACTGGGCTTCTCTAGATCTTAAGTTACAGGTGGTTGAGAGCTGCCTGGTGTGGGTTCTGGAAACCACCCTCTGGTCCTTGGAAGACTGGTATACACTATTGACCTATGTAATCCCCTATAACATGTAATTTTAACAACATATTAATATGCATACTAATAAAGCTACTATCATAGAGGGTACCCAGTAGATCTTTCTGGTCATTGAGTACTTGGAATGTTGCCATTGTTGATATGACAGTACTTTTGACAAAGTTACTTTGTTTGTTAGTTTGTTTTAGATTACATAGTTCTGGCAGACCTGGAACTTAATATTTAGACACCAGGCTGGCCTCAATCTCAGATCTTTCTGCCTTTCTCTTCCAAGTGCTGAGATAAAAGGAGTGTGCCACTATGACCTAGATAAGCTACTATTATATCAAATTTCTTTTTTTAAATACAGTTAATTTTTTTTTTTTTTTTGATTCTTTTGAGACAGGGTTTTTCTGTGTAGCCCTGGCTGTCCTGGAACTCACTTTGTAGACCAGGCTGGCCTCGAACTCAGAAATCCACCTGTCTCTGCCTCCCAAGTGCTGGTATTAAGGGCGTGCACCGCCACCACCACTACCACCAGCATAGTTAATCTTTTTTTTTTAATTATATTTATGGAGCTAGAAAGATAGCTCAGCAGTTAAGAATGCTTGTTGCTATTGCAGGTGACCTGGGTTCAGTTCCTTGTACTCATATGATTCCTGTAACTTCACTTCCAGGGAATCTGACCCCCCCCCCCCTTTCCTGACCTCCCTAGGCACCAGACATACACATGTGCATACACTATAGTCAAAGCACTTAGACACATAAACTAAGTTAATCTAAAGTAAGATTTCTTTTTAAAATTCCATTGATAAACCAACCAGCCACCCCACCACCCTTCAGAGCTCCCAGGGACTAAACCACCAACCAAAGAGTACACATGGAGGGACCCATGGCTCCAGCTGCATATGTAGCAGAGGATGGCCTTATCTGGCATTAATGGGAGGAGAGACCCTTGGTCCTGTGAAGGCTTGATACCCCAGTGTAGGGGAATGTGAGGGTGGGTAGGTGAGAGTGGGTGGGTAGGTGGGGGAACACCCTCAAAGAAGCAGGGGGAGGGGGATGAGATGGAGGCTTCATGTGGGCGGGGGGACTGGGAAAGGATATAACATTTGAAATGTAAATAAAGAAAATATCCAATAAAAAAATTCCTTTGAGAGAAAGTGTGTGTGAGCACACATACCCTGGTACCCATGTGGAAGTCAGAGGCCAGTTTGTGGGATTCAGTTTTCTTCTTCAGTCATATGGTTCCCAGGGATCAAACTGAGGTTGTCAGGCTTGGTAGCAAACAGACTTTTAGGAATGCTAAGGTTACTATTACTAATATGCTTATATATACTAGTATTATATGTGAACACATATGTTGTTATTTGTAATTTGTATGTTTGACACAGGATCTCACTATTTAGATTAAGCTAGCCTCAAAGTCTTGGTCCTCTTGTCTTAGCGCCTCTGGGATTGGCTTTATAGTCATGGTCTGTCTTTTCTTTTCCTTGCTTTAGTTTATTTGAAGTAGGATCTCCTTGTGTAGTCCTGACTGTCCTGGAACTTACTATGTAGAACCCCCTGACCTTGAACTCCAAGATCTACCTGCTTCAGCCGTCAGAATGCTGAAATTAAAGGCCTGTGCTCTCAAGCCCGGCCCTGGTCATGGTTGGTCTTTCTTTGGGTGTTTGGGATGCACTGTTTATCCTCTTGGGAAGCATCCTAGTGGATGTAAGTGGTATCTCATGGTGAGTTTGATTAGCGTTTTCCCAACAGTAAGTGATTCTTTCCCATCTTCCTAGTGAGGTACTCACTGTCTGTTTGTGGAACTTTTTTGGAGAAATGTCTTCAAAGACTCTTTGCTTTTTAATAAAATTAAGTGATTCATTTTGTTAAGGCTATCCCATTCCAGCCCTCTCCATAGAATTCTTTTAGATAACTTGTTATGTTTACTTCTAGGTAACTCAGTTTGGACTCCAGCTAAATTTCCTTACATTCTTCACGGGCCTGGTTGACTTCATGCATCTGGAGCCCAAGAAAATGGGATCTTACTCTTCAAATCAGATGGTGAGAAACCTTCCAGCTAGCTTTTCTTGGTTCCTAGCTATGTCTGGGTCAGCTGTTGGTGTCTAGTAAGGGGAGGTCAGAGGACTGCATGTGTACAGTTCACAATGAGATAAGGGAAATGCTGCAAGGTACAAGATATGGCCAGTGGCTGGACTGAGATGAGAGAAGAACAGCCACAGCCAGGCAGTGGTGGTACATGCCTTTAATCCCAGCACTTGGGAGGCAGAGGCAGGGCCTAGTCTACAAAGTGAGTGCCAGGACAGCCAGCCAGGGTTATACAGAGAAACCCTGTCTCGAAACAACCAAAAAAAAAAAAAAAAAAAAAAACCAGCCACAGAAGGCAGCTTTTGGCTTTTACTTTAAAGGATGAATCGTTGGTACAGGAGAACACAGCTTTTTCAAGTAGAAAAATGTGGTTTAAAACAGTTTATGAGGGCTGGTGAGATGGCTCAGTGGGTAAGAGCACCCGACTGCTCTTCCGAAGGTGATGAGTTCAAATCCCAGCAACCACATGGTGGCTTACAACCACCTGTAATGAGATCTGAAGCCCTCCTCTGGTGCGTCTGAAGTCACCTACAGCATACTTATGAAGAATAATAATAAATGAATCCTTGGACCGGAGCCAACTGGAGCGAGCGGGGCCAGCTGGAGCGAGTGGAGCCGGCTGGAGGGAGCGAGGTCGAGCGGAACAAGGGGAAAAAAAAACAGTTTATGAGGCCAGACACAGTACCTTATCCTGTATTGCAGCACTCAGGAGACAGGCAGGTCACGTTCAGGACAGTCCACACACACACACACACACACACACACACACACACACACACGCACCCCCAACACTCCTACCCCTTACCTCATACATTCCTCATCCCTGACCCTGAGAGGAAAGGCCCATGAAGGTTGTCTTATAACTCATGGTAGAGTACTTACGTAGCATGGTTGAAGCCCTTGTTTTGGTTTTCAGCACTCACCACCTCAGCATTCCTTTATTTATTTATTTATTTATTTATTTATTTATTTATTTATTTTTGAGGCAAGGTTTCTCTGTATAGCCCTAGCTGTCCTGGAACTCACTTTGTAGACTAGGCTGGCCTCGAACTCAGAAATCCACCTGCCTCTGCCTCCTGAGTGCTGGGATTAAAGGCATGTGCTACCACGCCCGGCACTATTCCATTTTTAAAAACAATTTTTTTTCTTTTTTTTTGGATTTTCGAGACAGGGTTTCTCTGTAGCCTTGGCTGTCCTGGAACTCACTCTGTAGACCAGGCTGACCTCGAACTCAGAAATCGGCATGCCTCTGCCTCCCGAGTGCTGAGATTAAAGGCATGTGCCACCATGCCCAGCTCAACAATTTGTTTTTAATTATGTGTGTGGCTCGGATTGTCTAAAGCTAGAGTTACAGGTGCTTATGAGCTAGGAACTGATCTTGGATCCTTTGCAAACGCAGTACATGTTCTTATCAGATGAACCAGTCTCCAGACCTACCCCTCTCCCTTTTTTTCTCCTCTGATTCTGGAAGTAGTATAGATTTTTTTTTAATTGCATTTTACTTATTTGTTGGGGAAGAAAAGTGAGAGTGCACAGCATATGTGCAGAGGCCCCAGGACAGCCGGGTGGGACTCAGCTCTTTCCACCATGTAGCTCTTGGGGGTCAGATTCAGGTTATCAGGCTTGGAGACAGATGCTGCTCCCACTGTAGCCACCGAGCCACTGAACCACACTGCTGCTCTGCTTGTCTGTCCTTGGATTTTTGGTCCTCCTGTTTCTCCATCCAGAGTATTGGCATCACAGGCATAGCTACCTCACCCAGTTTAGATCTGATGTCTAAAAAAATAACAATATAAAAGTCTACTTGATTAGAACATTGCTTTTATAGTTGCATTTAGTAGCAAGTAACCCTAGTGGGTTTTCTACAGATACCTAAATGTTAAAAATTTCTACAATGAAATGAATATTTTAAAATGTATGTTATTTAGAATTTTTTAATTCTTAAGTGATTCCAAACCCCTCCCCGTTTTTTTTTTTTTTGTTTTTTTGGTTTTTTGGTTTTTCGAGACAGTTCTCTGTATAGCCCTGGCTGTCCTGGAACTCACTTTGTAGACCAGGCTGGCCTCGAACTCAGAAATCCGCCTGCCTCTGCTTCCCAAGTGCTGGGATTAAAGGTGTGCACCACCATGCCTGACTCCATTTCACTTTCAAAATAATAATAATACATACACACATACTTGTGTATCTTATAGAGAAAAGTGGTTTAAGAGAAAATAGATGTTTCTCCTGATCTGGGCCAATATTGTTAATGTCATAGTGAAGTTTCTAGTGCTGTTTTATGGCAGTTATATTTGTGTGAAGAGTTGACACAGTCTGCATGCTTTAACCTTGTTGGCCAGATGGATATTCAAGGTGTTTTGATGAATACTTAGTCGGACAGTCAGTCCCTCTGGGACATTCCTTTGACTTTTTTTTCCTCACAGTTTGATGACACGGCCGGACATTGGTGGTTCCTGGATATTTTAGTACTAACCAGGTTAGCATGGGTAGTCCGACCCTTAGAGGGTCTGCTCTCTGTTGTATGCTGTGGACGCCTCCTGCTCATCTGCTGGTTTTGCTTTTTTGTCCAGGTAAAAGCCTGCATCCTCTGCGTCCATCCTCGGACCAGAGTTGTGCGACTGAGCCTGCGTCCCATCTTCCTGCATCCTGGCCGTCCACTCACCCGCATCTCTTACCAGCAGCTAGGGGCTGTGCTGGATAATGTTCCTGTTCAGGGTTTTTTCAAGAATGCTGGGGCCATCTTCAGGCTGAAGGATGGGGTACTGGCCTATGCCCGGGTAAGGGGGCTTCTTTGGTCAAGGGTCTCATCACTGGAAGGACTTTAGGGAAGATGGGTTCTTTTCTACTTCCTTCATCTCTTGATAGTAATTTCTTATTCTTAGATAGCCTCCAATGTGAAAGGCTGTCCACAAAGTCAGAACAATGCTTGCTTGTTGTTTCAGAATGAGAAGCAGCTATATGCCATGTGTGATACCAGGCCAGTGTGATAGGCCATGTGTGATACCAGGCCAGTGGGAGGAAAGGATGGGAATGAACTAGGATCCAGACCAAGGCTCAGCAAAGCCTTTTGGTTGTGAAGATTTAAATTTTTTAAATTATTGTATAAATGTGGGTTTGTACATTTGAGTACAGTGCCCAAGGAGACTAGAGCAGGACGTCCAGTCCTCTGCACCTGGAGTTACAGGAGGTTGCAAGACACCCATGTTAGGTGCTGGGAACTGAACCCAGGTCTGACGCAAGAGCAGCACACGCTTTCCTGGTCAGCATCCCTCCAGTACGAGCAGAGCTGGATGGAGAGTCTGAGGCTATAGTCTGTGCCAGCCACTCAGCCAGGCTGCATGAAAGCAGCCGCGAGCAGCATGCACCTGCAGAGGCTTGATGACCATCCAGTAAGGCTTGTTTATAAACGTCGTCACTGGCATGTGAATGCAGGTTATTGACTCACGCTCTGGGCTTCTTCGTGTGATTCTATGTTAGCAAAGGGTAAGGGTTTTTAAATTTTGTATTTGCGGATATTTTGCTTACATGTCCATCTGTGGACCTACTGAGACTAGAGTTCGAGAAGGTCGTGAGTCACCATGTGGTGCTGAGAATTAAATCTGGGTTATCTAAAAGTGCAGCCAGTGCTTTTAAGCACTGAGCCCCACCTCTCCATCTCACAGGGTACCATTTCTATAGTAGATGATGAATGTATTATCATCTCAGTGTGTTTTGAATTCTGTGCAGAGCTATGTTTTTAACATATCTTCACTTATTTGGTATTCTGTAGGTCAGCCATCTCTCTGATTCTAAGAAGGCATTCAATGCTGAGGCCTTCAAACCAGGGAGCACTCACAAGTGTAGAATCATTGACTACAGCCAAATGGATGAGCTGGCCTTGCTCTCTCTGCGGAAGTGAGTGCCATTAGCACGCATGTGCATATGTATTTTTCTTTTTTCTGACCTGCTAGGTGAGGCTATCCTTTCTTGATGGCATGATTGTGGAGGTCCTGAATTTTAGGCAACCCCTTTGGTAGACTTTGTAATCATATATTTTTCTTTTGTTCCAGATCAATTATTACAGCTCCATTTCTTAGATATCATGACATCAAAACAGGGACAGTAGTAAAGGTAAGAACTGAAGATCCTTCTCTACCTTCAGGGATCCTTAGTTACATGTTAACTGTCAGCTCACTAGTTCTCGTGTTAGTTCATGTGAAGACACGTACCTGCTGCCTAAAAACTGAAATCTCTGCTCTTCCCTTGGGTGACTTAAGTTAATTTCAAAGTAAAGTCTTACTAGCCCCACCCAACAAAGGTAGTGGGTCACAAGTCCTGGGGTTTGGGATCTGGTGGCAGCTGTTAGAGCAAATTGAAAGTTAGTTGTTTGCTATTAGTCAGAATCAGGTCAGTTTTCACTCCTTCCACATGGAGCAGTAACTGAGCAGTTCCTTTGTAGGTGGAGTTTATGCCTTGAGAGTTATAGTCCCTTCTAGAGAGTGTTCCTTCACAGAGGACAGGGAGTTCATGCAGGAAGCATGAAAGGCTTCATACATAAGCCTGGCTAAGTCTGGGTTGGTGGCACGGAGTGGCTTTCCCACATGAGCTCATGGGCACGGAAACAGGCCGGACAACTCTAGTAATAGAAAGTATTGTTCTTGCGGCATCATGACATCTTTTCTTTGGACTCCATAGGGCACAGTGCTGGCCATAAAGCCATTTGGGATCCTGGTGAAGGTGGGTGAGCAAATCAAAGGCCTGGTGCCCTCCATGCACTTGGCTGACATCGTGATAAAGAATCCAGAAAAGAAGTACAGCCCAGGGGATGAGGTCAAGTGCAGGGTGAGCCTCTGGCGCAGTCCTTGTGGGGTGCTGGGGAGAGGGGTTCTTGGCTGGAGTGCTTACCTTTTCTTGTGAAATGTGTGTGTAACCTCTGCAGAATATTCAGTACTTCACCTAGCAGTGCGAAGAGAAGAGTGAGGCCTTGCTCGTGTCGTAGAATTTTAAGATAAAATCCCCATGCAGGAAAGATGAGCAGGCTAGGTATGTGACCTTTTGTCACATGGCTCCTTCCGCACAGGCTCAGAGCTCCCAGGGGAAGGGTGGGCCTCAGCTACAGAACTGTATTATCAGTAGCCACTACCATGCACTATATGTTCTGTGTCTTAAAACCTCTCTACGGAGTAAATACATTGTCCCTATTTCCCAGGGAAAGAAAAAGCTGAGCACCTTTAGAGCCCCTCAGCTAGCAAATGACAAAGCCAGCTCTCAGGGTTAGCCCCGTGTGCTGATAACACCTTCTGGACCAGGGTGCAGCTTAAACTAGAAGCCATAGATAAGGTTGGGAAGGTTGTGGAAGAGTGGGAGGTATGTCAGATTCAGAAATAGCCATGAAATGTCATAGCAAAACCCATTGTTGTGTATAAAACATATACCACTCAAAGTCTTATTTAAAAAGTATACCAGACCCTGGGAGGTAGCTCAGTGGGCAGAGGTGCCTGCTGCAGCCCGAGTCCCAGGTCCCTCAGTGAGGAAGAGAACCACACTCTGAGCTATGCACATATGCATCATGCTACCTGCATACCTCCCTCCACCCTAAACATACATGCACCATGGCATGTCCATGCCTCCCACTCTCCTACATGCAAACACAAGCACCATGGCATGTGTATGCCCTTGGACACACACAATAAATTAACTTCATTACAAAAACAAACCGCTGGCTAGAACTGGGTTCCGCTGGCTAGAACTGGGTTTTCTTACGTTTACTTGTACTTCATTATTATTGATTCATAAAGGCCCATAATTGCACATTGGTGCAAATTTTTGCGTAGTGAGGTTGAGGAATTAAAAACAGGTCATTGGATTGTTCAGTCTTAGATCATAACTGATAAATAGCACTAACAAGATGACAAGGTGACTCACCAGGCATGAGGCGTGGTGCCGTTGAAGAGATTGAGAGATTTCTGTGCTTTAGATGGCCATCTTGCAGGAAACAAAAGATTTGCAGCTGCAATTATTAGAGGTAAAAGGTCTTTGGAGTGTGACCTATGGCCTTCGGAGTGGCATACTAGTGACTGTCTTAGTAACAGATGACTTGTTGATTGCCTTTGTCTTTCCCGTAGGTTTTGGTCTGTGACCCTGAAGCCAAGAAGCTAATCATGACCCTGAAGAAAACCCTTGTCACATCCAAACTTCCTGCTATCACCTGCTATGAGGGTGCCAAGCCCGGCCTGCAGACACACGGTGTTATCATACGAGTCAAGGACTATGGCTGCATTGTAAAGTTCTACAATGATGTGCAGGGCCTAGTGCCTAAGCATGAGCTTAGCGCCCAGCACATCCCGGACCCCGAGAAGGTCTTTTACACTGGCCAGGTAACCCTTCCTGCACAGGCCTCCAATCCTTAGTGACTCTGTGAACGCAGGTTTAAAGGAGCAGTACGCATAGAGCTGCTTTTAAGAGGAAGAGGAGGGAGCACAAATAAAGTGGGCCCGAGCCAGTAAAAAGAGGGTGAGTGATAGATAACCCAGAAGTACTCACTGGAATCCAGTGGATGGAGGCCCACACCAGAGAAAGTAGTGCTGGTCTAGTGAGGTTGTGTTTGTTTCTCTTAAAAAAAGCTTCTTAAAATTTTAGGCTTATAACCAGAAGTTAGTTATGTCTTCATTGTAGAAGGTTGGCTTATGGGGCTTTTAATATAGTCTCTGTATCATCATCTTTTCTCTGCCTTTGGATCTGACCTAAGGTCTTGGTAGATCTCCCCAGTCTCTGCAGAGCTAGCTCATGGAGTGTTCTGAAGGCCTGCTGCTGCAGGAGGTGCCAGACATGTGTGATTTCTCACCAGGTGGTAAAGGTGGCAGTGCTGAGCTGTGAGCCTTCCAAGGAGAGGATGCTCCTGTCCTTCAGGCTGCTGAGTGACTCGGGGCCAGAGGATCAGAGTGTTGAGAACAGTCAGAAGAAAGCGAGAGCTGTGAACATTGGGCAGGTACCTGGGCAGGTGATCGTGCCTCACAGTGACAGTGCTCCTGGAGACATACTAGAACCTGTGGAAGGAAAGAGGGGTGCACCACTCTGAGATTCTGGGCCTCTTTCCTGCCTGCCTTAGCAAACAGAAGCTAGCGTGAGAGAAGTGTCATGGCATGGCTTTGCCAGTCTCCTCTCTCACTGCTAAGGCCAGCCTGCAGTTGCTTTTTACCTCCAGAAATCAGCAGAGGAACTGGCAAGGGGAACTCCAGAGGAGTCCCGGTGTGGGGTGTGGGTGGAGATGTGGGGTCCAGCGGAAAGTGCCTTTCCTGTTAGCCTCCTGGTGGCCAGGATGCTGGGATCTGGTACCTCTGAGCTCTCTGCTCAGGAGGGGTGCTAGCTAGTTTTTACCTTTCTGATTCTGAGCAGTTGGTGGATGTGAAGGTTCTGGAGAAGACCAAAACTGGGCTGGAAGTGTCCATCCTGCCCCACAACATCCCTGCTTTCCTGCCCACACCTCACCTGTCTGACCACGTTGCCAATGGCCGACTTTTGCACCACTGGCTCCAGACAGGTGACACCCTTCACCGAGTTCTGTGTCTGAGCCAGAGTGAGAGACACGTTGTATCCTTGACTGGTATCTGGGGATGGGGGAGGCCATGGCACTTGGGTGGGAAGTTCTAGACTAGAACTAGGAGGGGAAAAAAATCCAACTGTTTGAGCTTAAAAAGTGCTTTCATAAGACCATGTTGATGGTCTGGCCCTGGGAAGCCCCTAGAAAGCACAAGCAGGCCCAAGGAGTGCTGCCAGGGACAGGGTGACAGCTGCCAGAAAGGCTCAGAACTGTTCCCTTGATGCTGTCTGTGGGTGTGTGTCAGGACCGCACTGCCTTTCCTTACTGACCTTAAGATTAAAACCCTTAGGGCAGCAGGGTAGAATGGGGTTCATGGGTGGCAAGACAGGGTCAGTGGAGGGCTGCATTAGCTAACCCTGCTATTGGATGTGGACTTGCACTGGTCCTGTTAGCAGCCCTCTAGAGATCTGGGGAGGAATTAGCAGGAAGGAGTAAAACTGTCTGGCATTGCTTAGCATGGGTACCTTCTGGAAGGAAGCCCACTGGAGCTGCAACTCAGCTGCTGCACTGAGGTAATGCCTGAGAACGTGGCCTCTCCAACCGCTAGTGTGTTGCTCTTGCCGTGGTTCTCTGTCTGGAGAGACAGACCCATGGTAATCACCAAGTCAATGGAACAGAAAGAAGAAATGTTGCAGTAGACGTTTTGTTTCTTTGGGACATTCCTTAATAAGGTTCTTTTAGGTTCTCTGCAGGAAACCAGCTTTGGTCTCCACAGTAGAAGGTGGCCAGGACCCCAAGAGCCTCTCAGAAATCCAGCCCGGAATGCTGCTCATTGGTTTTGTGAAGTGCATCAAGGAGTATGGCGTGTTCGTCCAGTTCCCCTCGGGTCTCAGTGGACTGTCCCCCAAAACTGTAAGTTCAGTTCCCCTCAGGTCTCAGCGGACTGTCCCCCAAAACTGTAAGTTCAGTTCTATTCACAGGGCCTTTGAGCTCCTAGACCTGCGGAGCTGAGAAGCAGCAGGAGACTTTAATGCTGTAAGGAGGTCAAGGGGAGCCACTTACCATGTGAAGGCCATGAAGTCCACTGGGAAGCAGAGGGTTGGGCTGTGGGTTGGTCCTCCCGCCTGCTCTATATCCTGGAGAAGGGGCCTCTGTGCCTCTCACACAGCAGTGTTGGGTGACAGTGGCTTTGATTGATGACTGTTTCCATTGTAAAAAGGACTGAACTTGTGTGTTACAGGGTAAATTTTCCCAAATAGCCCAGTGTAGGTTTTAGAGCCTCCTATGGTTTTTAAGGTGTGCAGACGCCAGTATATCCCTGGGATTTTCTCTCCTCTGTGCTACTGAATTACAGACTTTTCCAATGGGAAAAGATGTGCAGACATATTTTAGTGGATCCTCTCATGCCTGTTGTGTAAACTGAGCCCCGGAGGACATGGACATTGATGTCACCTCTGAACGAGCAGCACAGGGCTGACTCCTGCCATCTCACAGACTGCTCATGACAATTCCCTCGCAGCCAGGTGTGCTGAGGCACTCCTAACCTCAGCTCTTAGGAGGCCAGCCTGCTTTACCTACTGAGGCTTGTATCAGGAAGCAGACAAAGTCTCACTGGTCTGGGTGTCTAAACTTTTGGAAGGGAGGGTCTCATTGCGTCCCCTGCCAATAAAAGGGAAGGATAGAGCGTTGCCCCTGGGTGTTGAGACAAGAACATGTTCTACTCCTTTGCCTTGCCAGTAATGTGCCTTCTAAATGGGTGTCATCTCTAAACACTAGAGCCAGAGGAAGGGAAATAAAACTGTGCTTAGAGAGAGCTGGGGAGACTATGCAGGCCCCTTTGTCTGTAGCCCTGGGGAGACTACACAGGCCTCCTTTGTCTGTAGCCCTGCCTATCTTAACAGACAATGACTTTTCCCCCCCACTTTCTACCTACTGTTCAGATCATGAGTGACAAGTTCGTAACCACTCCAAGTGAACACTTTGCGGAGGGTCAGACAGTCGTTGCTAAGGTGACCAATGTGGATGAATCGAAGCAGAGGATGCTGCTGTCTCTGAGGCTGTCAGACTGCAGTCTGGGGGATTCGGCTAGCACCAGCTTCCTCCTCCTGTGCCAGTGCCTGGAAGAGCTGCAGGGCATTCGCAGCCTCATGAGCAACCAAGGTGGGGCATGTTTAGTGGAGGCAAGGAGCATAGAATGAGCTCCTTAGTACACCACCATGCTTTTATTGTACCTTTGGTTAGGGCTATCTAATCTAAAGCAGCTGACATGATCTGAGGGATGAAGTCTTTGTACCAACCTGGACCATCAAGCATGCTAGGCAGGTGCTCTCCTACATCCTCCTGTATTCCCCAACGAGGTTTTCTCAAAGAGAGATGTTCATAAAGTGAGTGCTACGTGTTTATGAAGTGAATAACTGTGCACTACTCAGATTGAGGTGCAGGTCTGCCTGAGTGCCTGACTAGCAGCTGCAGATCCTTCGGTGGCATCCCCAGTACTGCATAACCAGACAGGTGGCACGTGCCTGTAATACCAGTGCTTGGGGGAAGGGAAGGCAGAAGGGTCAGGAGTTCAAAGCTATCCTTGGCTATGTAGCAAGTTTGAGGCCATCCTGGGCTGCAAGAGACCCTCCAAAATAAAAAGGTGGGGTACAGTTCGTGTGCTGGGCTGCTTACCTAACATGCACCGCCTAAACTGGGTGGAATGGTCCTCGCTTGGAATCCCAAAACCTAAGAGGTGGAGGCAGGAAGATCAGGAATTCAAGATCATCCACAGCTCTGCAGCAAGTTCTAATGCAGTCAAGGCCATAGGTGACCCGAGTTTTTGTTTTTGTTTCTTAAAGTCATTGTAAGTAAGCAGCTGCAAACTCCCCCTTGCCACCACAATTATTCTAAAATCAGAATTTCTCAGCATTCTGCAGCATTGGGTTTACACTGTGGATTTACCAGCCGGTTCATTCTCTTCTTTAAATGTTGTTTATTTGTGTGTGCATGCAAGAGACCTGTGTAGGTCAGAGAACAGGGTATGGGACCCGGTTATTTCCTTCCACCACGTGATCCCAGGAATTGAACTCAGGTCATCTTACTAGCCTGACACTAAATAATTTTGGTTTTGTGTTGTGTTTGATTTATCTTATACTTCTGGCTAGCTAGAACTCACTGTGCATAGACCAGGCTGACCTCAAGTTGTGCCGTGACTCAGTACATGACCCACCACGCCTGGCCTGCCCCTGGACAG
Organism: Mus minutoides; assembly: GCA_902729485.2. Lineage (NCBI taxonomy): Eukaryota > Metazoa > Chordata > Mammalia > Rodentia > Muridae > Mus > Mus minutoides. The sequence goes on from CACVCL010028357.1 coordinate 51,461, forward strand.
TTTGTATGCAGTGAGCCCACTCCTCAGTGTCAGTGATTTGAGTGTTCTCTGCTCATTTCCAGAAGAAACTACTGCTGAGAGTGTCTCTCACTAATTCCCTGCTTTCTTTGGGTCTTTGGTAGACTCTGTGTTGATCCAGACACTGGCTGACATGACCCCGGGGATGGTCCTTGATGCCATGGTACAAGAGGTGTTAGAAGATGGTTCAGTGGTATTCAGTGGGGACCCTGTGCCTGACCTGGTCTTGAGAGCCAGCAAATACCACCGGGCAGGTGAGCTTACTCATCAAGGATGGTCGGTGAGACCCTGTGCTGCTTCTCCCTCTGCTAGATACAGAGTTTCCAAGATTGTGTAGCAGATGAGTTGGTTCAGTTGAGGCACACTTACCTTGTATGGATGAAAATCAAGACCATTGGCAGGATAGATATTTGTGTGTGGACCCTGTGATGGGTAGTGTCAGTGCTCAGCTGAACAGGACCTAGAATTACCTGGGCCAGCCTCTGGGCGTGCTCAGGAAGTGGGGGCTTGTTAATTTCAATGGGACGGTGTGGACTGTGCTTCTGGGCTGTGTGAGTAGAGAAAGGGAGCTGAACATCAGCGTGCGTCCTCTGCGTTCTGCTCCTTGCCTGGGTGCAGTTTGATCAGTGTTTCCTGTTCTGCTGACTTGACTTCCCCACCATGATGGACTGAACCTTTCTCTCAGGAGCTGCTGTTGTCAGAGTATTTTATCACAGCCTCAAGAAACTAAAATAGACGGGCTGTAGAGATGGCTCAGCCGTTAAGAGCACCAACTGCTCTTCCAGAGGTCCTGAGTTCAGTTCCCAGCAACCACATGGTGGCTCACAACCATCTGTAATAGGATCTGATGCCCTCTTCTGGTGTCTCTGAAGAGAGCAATGGTATACTCATACATTAAATACATACATACATACATACATACATACATACATACATACATACTAAGATAGAAGAGCCTTTATTGTAGTTGAGTGAAGTCGTGATTTTATGTTATTCAATTGTATAACTTGAGGGCCAGCCCGCCTTAGCTATGTGTGGTAGACCACCTTGGTTTCCCTATCTCTGGGCCATGTAGATGTGGTAGATTTCTATCTTTGTCTTTTGCGCTGAGGGGTCCCAGAGAGCTGCCTTCCCTTCTCCTATTGTCCAAGGCTGATCGTGCTGTGCTTGGCTCTGCACTGTAGGGCAGGAGGTGGAGCCTGGGCAGAAGAAGAAGGTCGTGGTTCTACACGTGGACTTGTTGAAGTTGGAGGTCCACGTTTCCCTTCACCAGGACTTGGTGAACAGGAAACCTAGAAAGGTAAGCTCACGTCCACTTCGATCTCCACCTCCACACCGCTCTCGCTGCTTAGAGAACCGTGAGACCGAGTGACTGCGCCTCGTTCTGACTAGCGCTTCTCCTGTTTTACTCTTGCCCTGGATAGACAATAGGGCAGATTTTCATGCTGGTTCGGGTGACAGACATATCTTATGATCCAGCTGTCCGTAGGGCCAGTCAGCTACTGTGATAAGTGAAGAGAACATAGGTCCGGAGGGTCAGAGCTTAACCAGACCACCTGGCAAATAGTGCCTGGCTCACATGTCACAGACTGGCTCCCTCCAATTGTTATTAGAAGACTGTCTGGGTCTAGTGTTGGTAAATGTATGATGTCATCCACCCCACACCACCCCGACCTAACTCTTTGGTTTTTCAAGATAAGCTGGCTTTGAACTCAGTCCTGCCTTGGCCTCTCAAGTACTTTGTTTGTTTGTTTGTTTGTTTGTTTGTTTGTTTGTTTGTTTTTATGAGACAGGGTTTCTCTGTGTAACCCTGGCTGTCCTGGAACTCACTTTGTAGACCAGCTGGCCTCGAACTCAGAAATCCGCCTGCCTCTGCCTCCCGAGTGCTGGGATTAAAGGCGTGCGCCACCACGCCCGGCTGTACTTTTTTTTTTTTTTTAAATAGGAGAAGGCAGAATTTAGATTTTTTTTTAGAAATAAATGTTGAAAATGTTGTAAGCTAATTTTAAAAACAAATCGGAAACAGTCAGTATGTCTGGACATCCCGATTTCCTGGCAGCCCTGTAAGAGTTGGGCATGGTGATGTATTCCATAAATCGACAGAGGCAAGCAGATCTCTTGACTGCCCTGGTCCTCAGAGCTACACACAGAAACCCTGTCTTAAAAAGGATAGGTTTAGGGAAAAGCTCGAAATCTGTAGAAGTATCCTTTGGGTAAGATGTACAGGCTGTGTATTGCTTATTCAAATGAAATGCATGGGATGAGAAGTGTTGCAAAATTTTCAGGTTTTTTGTTGTTGTTGTTGTTGTTGTTATTTGAACCAAGTTTTCCATCTGTAACACTGGCTCCCTTCTGTTTCCTGAGGACTGAAATTACAAATGTATACCAGCTAGGCAACATCAAACTCTTTTTTTTTGTTTGTTTTTTTAAGATTTATTTATTATTTTATATGTACGAGTTATTGTTGGTTGTTTTTGTTTTATGACAGTTTCTCACAGTGTAGTCCAAGCTGGTCTAGAAAGCAAATGGTCCTGAACTCTCTGGTTGTCTTACCCTAGCCTTCCAAGTACTGGCATTACAAGAAATGCCAGCATATGCTCACTCTCTGTTGTAGTAGCACCCTCCTGTTGTACCGTCCGAGGAAAGCTCAGGCATAGCAGAGCCTGGACACAGTGGGGTTGCGAGACAAGCAGAGCAGAGCACAGCACAGCAGAGCACTGTCCGTGGAGAGCGATCAGCAAGTCTCCTGCCTTGATGGCAGAACAAGCAGTACAGGACTCTGGCTGGATCCATCTGCAGGCCACTGCTGGTCTCCGAGCTGCCATGAGATTCAATTCACCATAATAACCCCCAGAGTTCTAGGATGGAACCTAGAGATTTAAACTCAAAACAGCCGAAGCCAGGCATGCTAGCATACCTCTGTAATCCCAGCACGTGGGAGGCTGAGGCAGGAATCTCGGGAGCTCTAGCCCACTGTGGATTACATAGCAAAACCTTTGTCTGGAAGAAGAGAACCAATGCAAGGGGCTCCTGGGGATGCTGGGCACTGAGTGTTCAGGGAGGGAAAGCTGGTGGCTTACAACCCAGTTCTCTGGGTACCAGGGAGCTGCTTCATATACCGCCATGTGGGTCCATGAATAGGTAACCCTACTGAGCAGGGAGAATGAATATGACTTTTCCTTTTTCCAGCTGAGAAAAAGCAGTAGACACCAGGGAATCGTGCAGCATCTGGAGGAGTCCTTTGCCGTGGCATCCTTGGTGGAGACTGGCCACCTTGTGGCTTTCTCTCTGATCTCTCACCTCAATGATACCTTCCACTTTGACTCTGAGAAGCTACGTGTGGGGCAGGGTGTCTGCCTCACCCTCAAGACCACAGAACCAGGAGTGACTGGTCTGATTTTGGCTGTGGAAGGGCCAGCTTCTAAGAGGACCATGATGCCAGCTCGGAGGGATTCAGAGGCAGTTGATGACAAAGGAGAGAAGGAGGAAAAGGAGGAGGAGGAAGAAGAGGACTTGACTGTGAAGTCTAAGAAGAGGCATAGCCTAGCTATTGGGGACAAAGTCACCGGGACCATTAAGTCTGTGAAGGCCACACATGTTGTTGTAACCCTAGCTGATGGCTTCGTTGGCTGTATCCATGCCTCCCGCATCCTAGATGATGTCCCAGTGGGCACCTCTCCTACGACCACACTGAAAACTGGGAAGAAAGTCACTGCGATAGTGATTGGTGGGCGAGATGTAAAGACATCTAAGTATGAGATTTGGGGAGATGGAACTGGCTTGAGGGGGCTGTGGCAATTATGGGAAGAATGGGAACATAGGCAGAGATTGCATGCAAATAATATTTTCTCTTAGTTAACTAAAGGCAGTCAAGATCCTTTAGCATATATATATTTTTAAAAATACTATATAGCAATTAAAGATTTAAACTTTGACCTGGCTCTGAATTTCAGATTACCTGTCGAGTCATTTCTGTAATTTGTAAAGTGAGAATAATGGCGTAGTCTACCTTGGAAGGCCATTGGGGAAACGGACAAAGTGCACGCGTGTGCTGCCTGCATAGTAGGTTGCTGCCCTGAGCTCTTGCTCAGTATATATCAGCAGTTCTCATAGGACATCCTTCATAGCACTTCTTCTATTTGTATTACTTGTGTGTACGTGCACATGCATTCACAGGCACACACATACTCTGACCCATGCATGGCAGTTATGGCAATTAGAAGACAGCTTTTCTCTCCTGCCACCTTACCTGATCTGAGGAGTGACCTTAGGGTGAGCAGGCCTGCCTGCACACAGGCCATCTTAATGGCCCCTTACTCTAAATTGTATCATATTGGATTTCTTGCTATAACAAGAAAAGGAAGAGTTCAAATCTGGCCTATGGATAGCATATTAATTTCAAGCATTAAGCATAGGATCTCCAGTAAGTCAAGTCTTTTCAGCGCCTGGTATGATTGATAGTCCTTAAAGACCCTTCATGGACCTTTGTCAGCCTAGTCTGGTGGTGTGAGGTGGGTGGTAATCAACTTGGGTTAAGGTGGAGCAGAAAGGTGGTTATCTGGGATCATCATGTTAACACTAAGAATTGATTGGATTTCTTTCTCTTTAGGTTTCTCCCAATAAGTCACCCCAGATTTGTTCTGACCATCCTGGAGCTGAGTGTTCGGCCAAGGTGAGGAAAAACCTAGCAATGGTCCTTTCATACCTAGAGGTATGAAAGTTAAAGTCGGCATAGAGCAGTGGTTCTCAGCCTCTGGGTCATGACACTGGGGGGGGGGGGGTCAAACAACTCTTTCACAGGGGTCATTTAGGACCATTACGAGGTAGCAACGAAAATAATTTTATGATTCCACAGCATGAGGAACTATATTAAAGGGTTGAAAATCATTGACATAGAGGCTTATACCAGAAATCCTAGCACTTGAGAGACTGAGGCAGGAAGATTGCTGTAAATTGAAGGCCAGGCTAGGCTGTAGAATAGAATGTCAACACTGTTTGCAGGTGTGCTAGTGTTTAACAAAAGGAGCCTTTCTGTCTCAGCCCAGTTTTGTAGAACTCAGTAATTCCTGAAATAAGCAGGTATCTGTGCACTCAAGCTGCACAAGCTGAAAGCATGTCAAGTTTGAGTGAATGGTGACAGCTGAGGTGACAGCTGAGGCAGAACTGTAGGTTATCTGATGAGTTCTGTAGAGTAACACTGTGTAAGAGACTGGTCCCTATGGTGAGGTCTCCTGTTCTCATATCGTAACCATTTTGACCCTGCTCCTTTCTGTTTCCTCCACAAAAGACTTCAGCCTTTTGGGGTTCAAACCATGCTGAGGACACGTGACTATAAGAATGCCATGCAGGGTCAGCCTGGGGTCTGGCAGGTTGTCATTCTCATAGCAGGAGATGTCATGGAAAGACTTGGAATAACTTTGCAGTCTGGTCGGCAGCCTAAGGGATCAGTTTCTGGGGAGGCTTGTGTCTGCCAATGGGGTTATTTCTGAGGTGTTGGGTTCTATTTGCTAGCCGTGGGTTTTTTTTGTTTTTTTTTTTCTTTACTGTACTTTCCTTAGTTTTATACGTTATTGGGTTTTTGTTTTTGTTTTTTTAATATTTAAGTAGTCTACAGTCTTGGTGAAAAATGAGCTCTAACTTCAGCTCTTGGTTCGACATCAGACAGTCAAGTTACTGTCTACGCTTAATTCACACGAGGTTGTTTGTAAGAACATTCCTGCAAACCAAAGCAATAGCTAAAGTAAAGAATGAAAATAACTTTTTGTTTATTTGCTTGTTTGTTTTTGAGACAAGGTTTCTCTGTGCCCTGACTGTCCTCATGTGAACTTAGTCTGTTGACCAGGCTGGCCTTGAACTCCCATAGATCCACCTGCCTCTGCCTCTCGAGTATTGGCATTAAAGGCATGCTCCACCACATCCAGCCAAAACGATGTTTATGAAAGACTCATGAACTAGTTTAGTCATAGATTAATGACTCAGAAGAGGTGATTAGTCCCAGATTGATCAATGAGAAGATTCTCCTTTAATGAGAGAGATTGTCCGTGAGAGTAAAAATAGCTGAGTCCCTCACGGCCACTTGAGGGAGGTCTTTGAAGTTAGAGTCTCCTCAGTGGTTGGCTTACTCTGTTCTAATTTTTTTCAGTGAGTTGAAAGGTAGCTACAGTGCTCTTAATACTCACTCTGTGAGCCCTGAGGAGAAGATAAGGCAGTACCAGGCTGGGCAGACTGTGACTTGCTTCTTCAAGAAGGTGAGTATTTGCTGCTCTCACCGCAGGCTTGACCCTCCTTCAGAACTGTCAGAGCAAAGTGGGCAAAACTGGAGTCAGAGACTCTGCAGTGGGCATTGGGAGTCTGTCCTTACTGCCATGTAGGGCTGTGGGTGGTGATACCTGGCCTCTGCCCTGAAAAGCCTGTCTCTAGGTGAGATGAAAATAAAGGAGTGTGGCGGGGAGTAGACATGCATACCTCCACTAGTCTCCCTTCTATGCCTTCCTGGCTCTGGTCACTGACTCCAACGAGCTGTCTTTCCAACCTTTGAAGATATATCTGTTCATCTGAAAGTCTGAACTGAGTAAACACCAAAAATGTAATACAGAGTTGGAGGCATGGCTTGGCAGTTAAGAGCATTTGCTTTTCCAGAGGACCCAGGTTCAGTTCCCAGCTCCCACCTGCTTGCTTACAACTGTCTGTTAACTCCAGCTCTGGGTGTCCATTCAGCATCCTTTTCTAACCTCCCTGGGCACCAAGCATGCACATGCTACACATACATACATGCAGGCAAAATACACATAAAATAAAAAGATAAACAAATCTTTAAAACTATGTAATATAGAAGAAAAGGTTTAAAGGACCAAAAATACCAAAGACCGTTAGAAAGGCAGCGCAGGAGTTTCAAGATAAGTACAGACAATGCCAGAAGAACCAGCAATGAATTGGTTGAGACTGAGTAGACAGGTTGGTATGGTGACTGCCAGAGTCCAAACTCTGACAATAGGCAAAGTGACCAAGTTGATGGCCTGAGTGGTTAAGTCAGGGGATGTAATATTAACCTAGGGGTCTCTGCATTTATGGATGGACAAATTAAAGCACCATTTGAGACACAGATGGCTGACTGCAGCTGTCTAGTGGTGAGCAGCAGCGGACCTGATGCTGCCCAGAACCAAGTGCCCAGACCTTAGCATAGAATTGCTGCAGGGCCAGACTGCTCCCTGGGGACAGGCATGGCCTTGGCTGAGAGGATGAGCTGGGTCAGAGACTTTCCCTTTGACATGCATGCTGTGTGCTACACAGTGAGTGTTTCCTAGCCCTCTCCAGGTGCACTAGGGAAACCAGTCTTCTCTACTGTTGGGGGTTTTTTGGTCTGCTTTGGTTTTGGTTTTATTTTGTGTTTTGAGACAGGGTTCTACACCTCGGCTGGTCTAGAACTCACTATATAGACCAGGCTGGCCTTGAACTCAGAGATCCCCCTGCTTGCCTCCCAAGTGCAAGTATTAAAAGCATACCTGGCATGAAATCTTTCATTGCCAGAGTCTCTTCCACAGTCATCTTTCTGGCATGTCACTGATATTTGATCCCTCTTGTCATCCCCTGCCTGGGACATTCATACTCTCAGAAGATTTAAAACAGGTTGTTCATGATCTGCTTGCACATTTCATATTCCAGTCACCATAACAACCATCTTTGGTTTTCCTCCTATCTAAATCAGGCTGGTTCCTGTGCCTGGTTTGTCCATTTTCGTTCTGCCTAGTACCCTTCTAAGAGTCAGCATCTAAGGGCTGGAGAAATGGCTCAGCAGTTAAAAGCACTATCTGCTCATCTAGATAGAGGTCCTGAGTTCAGTTCCCAGCAACCACATGGTGGTTCACAAGCATCTATACTGGGATCTGATGCCATCCTTTGGCATGCAAATGTACATGCAGATAGAGCACTCATATTCATTAAATAAATAAATCTTTTTTTTAAAAAAAGGTGGCTGGGCGTGGTGGCACACACCTTTAATCCCAACACTTGGGAGGCAGAGGCAGGCGAATTTCTGAGTCGAGGCCAGCCTGGTCTATAGAGTGAGTTCCAGGACAGCCAGGGCTATACAAAGAAACCCTGTCTCAGAAAACCTAAAAAAAAAAAAAAATCAGCATCTGTCCTCTCATGTTCTTGTTGGTAGCCAGTATATCCCTGCAGCACTTGTGTATGCTGTGCGACACTCTAGTTATTTATGTACAAATTGATTGAAGCCATGAGATGTGGAGGTGGGTGGGGCCTCAGGGTGGACTCCTGTCCCTTGGAGAAATGAGGGGTTTCGACCTTTTCATCCTTTTTCGTGTTCCTAAGAGAGTGCATTTTAGTTCTGGGCCAGCCAAGGGTGCTCTTATATCTGCCTGTCCCCCACAGTACAACGTGATGAAGAAGTGGCTTGAAGTGGACATTGGACCAGACCTCCGAGGGAGAATCCCCTTGCTGCTCACTTCCCTCAGCTTCAAGGTCAGTGTCTGGAGAGAAGATGCAAGAGTTATATGGGTTATATGGGTTATATGGGTTATATGGGGTACCTGAGTAAGTACAGGCTCTGCTGGTTAGGAGACAGAGACTTAAATGTTATATTTTTGGATAAATGACAAATCTTTATGGGAATATTAGAATTTTTTTTTAATCCTTTCAGGTTCTGAAACATCCAGACAAGAAGTTCCAGATTGGGCAGGCCATCAAGGCCACCGTTGTTGACCCAGAGGTCCCCAGGGCTTTCTTATGTCTGTCACTCATAGGTATGGAAAGATGTGGTACCTGGTCGGAGAGAGGCTGGGGTGGAAGGCTTCAGTTACCGCCAAGATTAGAGACCTTCAGCCGGGCGTGGTGGCGCACACCTTTAATCCCAGCACTCGGGAGGCAGAGGCAGGTGGATTTCTGAGTTCGAGGCCAGCCTGGTCTACAGAGTGAGTTCCAGGATAGCCAGGGCTATACAGAGAAACCCTGTCTCAAAAAACCAAAAAAGAAAAGAAAAAGAAAAAAGAAAAAGATTAGAGACCTTCAGCGTCAGGAAGCCAGGACAGAGCATCCGGAGTCGGTGTATTTGGTTTGGCTTTGTTCCTGGGCTTTGTTCTGCAGCTTGTGTGACTCTATCGCTCTCTTAGGTCTCCTTTTTCTAAACTTGGTTTTTTTCGGGTCCTTTGGAAGGGATTATCTGTCTCGTGGTCGTGGGTTCAAGCCTGGGTCCACCTCTGGGTTGGCAGGCCGTAGTCGTCCAAACTGCCAGCAGCTTTGTCTCCACTTCCCACCAGGACCTTACAGACTTGAAGAAGGTGACGTGGCCATGGGCCAAGTGATGAAGGTGGTACCCAACAGGGGGCTGACCGTCTCCTTCCCTTTTGGGAAGATAGGGAAAGTCAGTATATTTCACCTGAGCGACTCGTACTCTGAGGCACCCCTGGAAGACTTCTGCCCCCAGAAGATTGTCAGGTGAGCCAGAGAGGTCTTCTTTGCCTAAGTATGAAATTGGTGGGATTTTCTTTTAACTGAATGTGATGCGGTGCGGTGCGGTGCGGTGTGTGGGGTGTGTGTGTGTGTGTGTGTGTGTGTGTGTGTGTGTGTGTGTGTGTGAGAGAGAGAGAGAGAGAGAGAGAGAGAGAGAGAGAGAGAGAGAGATTTTAGTCTTCCCCCCAACCCTGAAAAACTTAACAGGTTTACATAGTTAAAATTGCTACTAAGTTGAACTGCCAAAGCCTTTTCACTGGAACGTCCTATGTTTATTAATTTCACCCATAGATGAAAATGGAAAAGCTGCTAATCCCTGATTTCTGTCCCTGTTCGTTCTCCTGCCGTCGCATACTTAGGTACCTTTTGACTCCATAGGGAAAAATATCACTAACTTTAGAACTACTGATGGCAGGAACAAAGAGGAAAACGATTGAAGATGCGTGCGTCTGTGCACCACAGGATGTGTGTATAGGTCAGAGGATGTCTCTACTTCTATCTGTGGTCTTGGGGCCTGAGTCCTTTCACCTGTACCCTTCAGACCACTGAGTCAGTCACCTCTCGGTCCCCAGAGCTGATTTTCAAGCATAGTCTTCGTGCATGGAAAGTGCTGGCTAGGTATCTTTTGACATAAATATCGAGAGTTCTGTGTGGATAGTGTACAAGGTGATGTCCTGCAGAAAGCCAGTCAGATAGGCCTAACTTGCTTCTGAATAAAGAAGTTAAGTGGACTTGCTTGTGTCTAATGTCACATAGTGTATCCATTGTTTCTGTGATGATGCACTTTCTCCGCTCTGCCAATAGAGGGTGCGCTCTTGCAAGCATCTGTAGTGGCTAGTTTCTCCCATGTGTGAATTTGTCAGCCATTGGCAATACAGGAACCAAGGCATAGAGTCCTCTGTGCTTTCCCGTTTTCTCCATGAGCTGGAGCCCAGGAGCCGGGAGTGGGAGAGCAGCTGGGCCACAGCTTCTTCTGAGAACGTGACTAGTTTAAATTTTTGTTAGCATACAACATAATGGTTATCATTATGGCATTTTCACACATCAAATCATGGTACCTAGCTGATACAGTCATCCTCCCATTACCTTCTCCATCTCTCCTCCATGGCTGCCCTGAGACAATTTCTCCCCACTCCATAGTCTCCCTTCTGCTTCCGAGTTATGGGGTCAGTTAAATCTAGATTCTGCATATAAGAAATGTCCCCTGTCCGTCCACCCAACTCCAATTACCACCTTTTGTTCTTCCATCTGTGCTTTTATGTTTTACTTTGTTTATCTTATTATGCATATGGGTATTGTCCCTGCATGTGACTCTGTGAACCACATGGGTGCCCAGTACTACAGAGGCCAAAAGAGGACATTGGATCCCCTGAAACTGGAGTTACTGGTGCATGTGAGCTTGCACGTGGTGCTGGGTACTCAGAGCCAGTGCTTATAGTCGCTGAGCTAGGTTATCCTTTTTCTCTTCGTTCCCCACAGTCCCTTCCCCTCTCATGTCCTGTGTGTGTGTGTGTGTGTGTGTGTGTGTGTTTCTGTGTGTGTCTGTATCTGTACCTGTGTGTGTCTGTGACTGTGTGCCTGTGTGTGAGTACGTGCCCATGCACACACATGGAGGAAGTGTGACCCTGTCTTTCTGAGTCTGGTTTATCATGATGAACCCCAGATTCACCCATTTTCCTATAAATGATGTAATTTTATTCCTTATAATTAAGATTACCCTCTTTGTGTGTATATGTCTTTTTTTTTTTTTTGAGACAGGGTTTCTCTGTGTAGCTCTGGATGTCCTGGAACTCACTTTGTAGACCAGGTTGGCCTTGAACTCAGAAATCTGCCTGCCGCTGTCTCCCGAGCACTGTGATTAAAGGCGTGCGCCACCACGCCCTGATGTCATTTTTCTTTATCCATTCACCTGTTGATACACATCTTAAGTTTAAACCTGTTTTGTGGCTTTTTGTTTTGTTTTTTACTGGAAAGAAAACCTCAAATATATAAATAAGTTTCTGTTTCTTCTCCTGCCTGCTTTTGCCATATATACTTTGACCTCTAATCTTTCCGGACTTAAACACATTTGTGGGTATAATTTATTTCATTTAGTATTAGAATTTCACTTTATATATTATTTACAACTTGCTTTTTTCTCAAACCAGTATATCATGAATTTCTCCTTCATGCTTAATATCTTGTTTTTTCACCTTATTTTTAGTATTTATTTGTATTACACCTTATTTTTAGTATTTATTTGTATTACACCTTTTTTTTTGTTTGTTTGGTTTTTGGTTTTTCGAGACAGGGTTTCTCTGTGTAGCCCTGGCTGTCCTGGAACTCACTCTGTAGACCAGGCTGGCCTCGAACTCAGAAATCTGCCTACCTCTGCCTCCTGAGTGCTGCGATTAAAGGTGTGCTCCACCATGCCCAGCTTTGTACTACACCATTTTTATCTAACCTTATTTAATCAGTTCTCACTGATAGACAGTAAAGTTGAAATGTCTGTCTTTTGTGCATGTTTGGATTATTGTACGTTTGAAATACATTTATAGAAGTAAATTTAATGGACCAATTGATGTTAAATATTTTGCAAAATTGTCCTTCACTTATAGTCCCCTAACAGTGGTGACCAAGTTCCCTCTTCCTTGTTAGGACTGTAAGACTGAATTTGTTTGTTTTGGCTTGTTTTATATGTACGAGGCCTGTGTGTATGTGCGTGTACCATTTGGGTGCCTGGTGCCCTCTGTAGCCACAGAGGACATTGATTCCTGGAACCAGAGTTCCACCATGTGAATACTAGGAATCAAACCCAAATTCTCTGAAAGAATCACCAATAATCTTAACTGCTGAGCCTTCTCTCCAGCCCAGACTGGATAATCTTAGTTTTTATTTTAGTCATGGAATAGGCAAAGGTTGATCTTCCATTTTAATTTACATTTTCTTTTTTTTTTTTTTTTTTTTTTTTTTAAGTTAGACTTTTAAAAATATTTATTTTATATGTACATATTAATGTGCATGCAGTGCCTGTGGAGGCCAGAAGAGGGCACTGGATTTGGAACTGAGCCCTGGCTGTCCTGGAACTCACTTTGTAGACCAGGCTGGCCTCGAACTCAGAAATCCGCCTGCCTCTGCCTCCCGAGTGCTGGGATTAAAGGCGTGCGCCACCACGCCCGGCTTAGTTTGCATCTCTTATATTGTCTCTTTATGTTTTTTCCTGTGCTCTTGTTTTCCAAGCTTGTATTTATTTGGAACGTTTATATTTTTAATTTTAAAAAGTATCTGTACATGTTTTTTATAAAAGTATAGCAACCGCCAGGTGAGGCAGAGGCAGGCAGATTTCTGAGTTTGAGGACAGCCTGGTCTACAAAGTGAGTTCCAGGACAGCCAGGGCTATACAGAGAAACCCTGTCTCAACAAAACAAAACAAAACAAAACAAAACAAAAAAAGCATAGCAACCTTGGGGGTGCAGCCTTCATAAACAGTTTCAGACACCCACAAACAAACCTGGGCTGGAATTATCTATGACTGGTTGGTTTTGAGCTGAGTTTTATATGGGGTGGCCTCAGACTTGTGATCCTCCTTAGAGGATTTAGGAGTTACAGGTTCTAGGAGTACAGCTTACACCACAAGCCCCACTCTTAGTTCTAAGACCATTTTTGTAGCCTGAGAAAAGTGGCCCTGCAGAGCCAGATCTCAAGATGTTTATCCTACTACCAGCCAAGACCAAACAGAATGCACCCCTCCGGGAGACAGACTAGAAAGCAGTCTTGGCCCAAACCCCATCTCGAATGTCCCAGCCCCTGACTTCCGCCTAAGTTGTCAAGTATTTATCCAAACCAAACAGCACAGAAATAACCCAGAGTCCAGTGGAAGACAGATTCTCAGTGAATCTCTGAGACACACGGGAAGCTTACAAAATGAGGGTGTGGCTTTTAGCAACATAGTCATTTGGAATACTTTTATGACAGCCAGACCTGTGGGTAGCATGCAATTAAAATTCTGTCAGATGTGGGTAGAAAATGGTTTGCCTCAAGGTAGCACCTGAAGCCTGCTTCAGCAACAGGGCTCTGGTGCTTGCGAGAATCACAGTCCTGCTGTGGGAATGTTTCGCATATACTTGTGACCCTGGTCTTTTCCCTGTAATCGTCTCTGACTCTACTTAGTGATAAAGGACTATGAATTACAGTTTTACTCGAGCTACTTTGGAAACTAGTGAGAGTCAATCCCACTTTCCCTCTTCAAAGTCTCTCGCTGCTCTCTCTGGCTCCTCTCCAGTCAGTTGTCGTGTTTTCTGTGGTTTTTCTGTCTCTATAGAGATCACAGTTAGGAATTACTGTGGGGATGGTCTCATCTCAACTCCTGATAAACTCATAATTGAAGATAGCAGAAGCTGAGAATGCTCTGAGTGCCTCTAACCTAGCAAACCCTTTAGGAGCACAGTACAGGGTAGAGCCCCAGTCTGTCACCTCATGGCCATGTGACTGACTGGAGCTCAGCTTGCTGCCCCATATGGTAAGAGTACCCTATTGCAGCATATCACCTACTTGACTAAAGAGTAGAATTACTGAAGATCTATCTTACTTTTAATTTCATGCATGTGAGTGTCCAGAAATATTGATGGTTGAGTGTGTCCTCTTTTTTTTTTGTTTTGTTTTTGTTTTTGTTTTTGTTTTTGTTTTTGTTTTTCGAGACAGGGTTTCTCTGTATCACCCTGGCTGTCCTGGAACTCACTTTGTAGACCAGGCTGGCCTCGAACTCAGAAATCCACCTGCCTCTGCCTCCCGAGTGCTGGGAGTGTGTCCTCCTGTCCTCCTCTTTTTTTTTTTTTTCCAATGAGTTGTTTTGAGCACTGTCCTCACATGAAGGGACCAGATGGTTCTAAGCCTGTTCTCCACAGCTTTACAAATCAATTCATTTTTTTTAAAGATTTATTTTATTTATTATATGTAAATACACCATACTGTCTTCAGTGTCAGATCTCATTACAGATGGTTGTGAGCCACCATGTGGTACTGGGATTTGAACTCAGGACCTTTGGAAGAGCAGTTAGTGTTCTTAATCTCTGAGCCATCTCTCCAGCACCATGTCCTCCTCTTTTGCCTGTTTCAGATGTTACATCCTGTCCACAGCACACCATGTGCTGGCTTTGTCACTACGATCCTCCAGGTGAGTGTTGTTGGTATGAGAAAGGAGAAGGAACAACCCAGAAGACTTAGGCTCTAGGATGAAGACTTAGGCTCTAGGATAGAAGACTTAGGCTCTAGGATAGAAGACTTAGGCTCTAGGATAGAAGACTTAGGCTCTAGGATAGAAGACTTAGGCTCTAGGATAGAAGACTTAGGCTCTAGGATAGAAGACTTAGGCTCTAGGATGAAGACTTAGGCTCTAGGATAGAAGACTTGGGCCTGGGATAGAAGACTTGGGCCTGGGATAGAAGACTTAGGCCTGGGATAGAAGACTTAGGCTCTGGGATAGAAGACTTAGGCTCTAGGATAGAACTCTGAGCTCCTCCCTCCTCTGCCAGTCTGTACACTGAACCTATTATTTAAGTGTGTGTGATGGGTTGGGGATGGGGGCAGACATTTGAGTTTCTGGAAGAATCCAGGCTCTTGTCTTGAAGGGAATAGTTTGCTACCTAAATTTGAGTATTCAGGGTAACATGATGATACTGGTGAGGGCAGGTGTCTGCTCCAGGGTTCATGATCCATTCGGGTGAGTGTAGGATAGAAGGGTTGACCAACATTCTACTGGCTAAGATCAGGCTTTAAACGTGGCCTCTTTCTGCCTTGTTTCTGCATAGCTAGCTGTCAGATACAGAGCCCTGGCCTAGGAGGACTACGGGAGTGAGCAGGCTGGATTCTGTAGGTTACAGTCTTCTAGGTGCAGAGACAGTCTTACACAGTATGATTATTGCAAGGGGGGGGGCAGCCATGGTTAACTGCATGTATATGTAAGCCTTGTATTCTTTTAGGACAAACAGAGAGACAAAAAATAGAATAGAAGATCCAGAAATCAACTCCATTGAGGATGTGAAGGAAGGGCAGCTCCTGCGGGGCTATGTGAAATGTGTCCTGCCAAGCAGTGTGATCATAGGGTAAGTAACGGAGCCAGGGACAGCCTTCAGGGCTTAGCTCCAGAGAGCCAGCTGCTTCCCCGAGCTGCCTTCTCCGCCCTGAGCTTGCTGCCTCCTCCCCAGTCAACTTTGATAAGAGTAGATGAGAGCTTATGCATTACCAGTTTTAAATACTTACTTTATCTTTTGAGTGTTTTGTGGGTATATGTGTATGTACACCATGTGTGTGCCTGGTCAGAAGAGGGCACCGGATCACAATCCCATGGAATTGGAGATGCAAATGGCTGCGAGCCACCAAATGGTGCTGAGAGGCACACCTGGGTCCTGGAGAGCAGCACGTGCTCTGAACATGGAGCCACCACGCCAGCCTTTAGAGACTTTTCTTGAATTGTTTCTTGTTTGGTGTTTTGGAAGACGAATGACATTTTCAGTTTCAAATTCCGGATTTCTTCTCATCTTGGTGTGTGATCCTGATTCTTTGTTGTTGTTTGTTTACTTGACTAATATTTATTTTGAAGGCAGAGTCTTGTTCTGTAGTGCTGGCTGTCCTGTAACTTAGTAAATAGATCAGGCTGGCCTCGAACTCAGTTTCACCTGTCATGTGACCTGAGTGTGTTGATTAAGGGTGTATGCCACCACGCTCAGCTTCCTGAGTCTTAATGTGGTCACTTCATGTTCCTAAGCCCTGGCAGTGCCATGCTCTGCTCTGCTCTGCCCTCTCCCTCCCCTCCTCTGCCCTCCCCTCTCCTTTCTGTGTCTGTTTAGTTTGTGATTTGGACTTCATGGTGCTAGAGTGCATACAAGATAACCAGGGAGCTGGGTGTGGTAGCTTTACTCCCGGCAGAGGCAGAGGCAGGAGGGTCTCTGAGCTCCAGGCCAGCCACAGTTCACTGATGGGCCCTTGCCTAGTTTGCTTGGGTTGGATTTTCAGTACTTCAAATAAAATTCAAATTCATACCTCCATTTATATGATAATTTGTTTCCAGTTTCCAAAACCAACTTTATCCTCATGGATGCCCTGATCCAGTGTCAAATATCCTATCAAAGTGTGAGGCACTGGGGGTGTGGTGGGGTTGTGTTGTATTTATACTACAGAGCTGGTGTCTGTCTCTTTTCAGCCTTGGACCTTCAGTTCTGGGTTTGGCCAAGTATTCACATGTCTCTGAGTGTATCCCACCAGAGAGAGAGCTTTATAACAGATGCCTCCCTGAGGGAAAGCTGGTCACTGCCAAGATCCTGTGGTAGGTGTCTTCTCTCCCTGCCCTCCTGGTCCCTCTTCCTTTGGTGTGAATCAGACCCCTTTCTCTGAGAGACCTGTCCTGGGAGGAGGTTTTGAGGTAAACTCAGAACATAAAGGCATGGGGTACATGTAGTGTTCAGACGGGTGGCAAACCTTCGGGGTACATATAGTGTTCAGATGGGTGACAAACCTTCAACTGAAGCCTGTGACCTTAGTTCCAGCCTTAGTCCATGAGTAGACATGGCTTCTGTTGTTGATCAAGCACGTCCATCCTAGAGGCTCCCTAGCTTTTTCCACTGAGCAGGGGACATGTGTAAACTGTCCCTGAGAATACTGAGCATCTAAGGCAGGTGGGCCAGGGCCCAGCCCTGACTGACAAGGAAAGATGGCCTAAGTGCTGATGAGGCAAGGTCACCTCTGTTCTTACTCTCTGCCTCTTCTCCTGCCTCAGCGTGAACCCCATGAAGAACCTGATAGAGCTGTCGCTCCTTCCCAGCGACACTGGGAAGCCGGACGTGTTCTCTCCTGCTCCAGAAACAAGTCTTCCAAAACAAGAGGAGAGGAGAGGTGGGGCTGAGGGGGGCCTGAACGGAGAAGAGAAGAAGAGCCAGAAAAGGAAAGAGAAGAACCAGCAGAGGCGAGAGGAGTCCCGGAAGTCACAGAGGGGTGGGCGGGCCAAGCGGGAGCGCCAGGAGTCCGAGAGCGGGCAGGTGAGTCCCCCTCCCCGGGCAGCATCCCACCTCATCTCACCTGTAAGAAGTGTTTGAGAAGTGAGCTGCAGCTGCCCAGCCTTCTCTGAGGAGGCACTGTGAGGGCGAGGAGAAACTTCCCATCCCACACTCCCACCATTTCAGGAACTAGTGAACAAGAGGCCAAAGAAGTGTGGAGCACCAGAGGAAGACGACAGTGGTGTGGAAGTGTACTACCGGGAAGGAGAGGATGAGGTGGAGGAGCCCAGGCTGCCTCCCGGGGTAAGGCTCACCGCCCAGGGGAGGGAGGGAAGGCTTTGGGGAGGAGCTCCTTGTCTTCCCAGGGCTGAGCTGTTCAGCCTGTCCTTGTTCTCTATAAAACAGTGGGTGACGGTGTGTAGTTCCTCAGCCAGTCTACCTCCTTGAGGACTGGGTCTGTTAACACTAATAACATGTTTATCAAGAACTGAATGAAAGAGGTGGGCAGATAAAGAGAGGGCATAACCTGGATGAGCTCACACTCCTCATAAGAGCAAACAGTGAAGAGGACTCTGGGAATCTCAGCCAGGGCCAGTGCTTCTGCCTTTGTCAACCCCTGCCACCTCTGTAGTTCTGTTCCACACCTCCTACTTTGCATGTGTGTGTGTGTGTGTGTGTGTGTGTGTGTGTGTGTGTGTTTACACTTTATATAAAGTCATTGTGACAGAGGTGACCTATTTTCAAGTCACTGCTGTTCCCTCAGCAGACCAAAGAGGCAGGCTTTTGGTGTGGTGATAGGTGGGGTCAGGGAACAGCCTGACCTGTGCTTCCTTCAATTTTCTGACCCTGCAGGGAAAACAGACAAAACCCACAGAGGTGCCCCGGCTGCATCTCTCTTCAGGCTTCGTTTGGGATGTGGGGCTCGACTCTCTGACTCCAGCCTTGCCACTCCGAGAAGAGAGCTCAGACAGCGAGGAGGATGAGCAGCCGCACCAAGCCAAGGTGCTGTGTTTCCAGGACACTGCAGCTCTTGCAGAAATTCCCATTCCCAACTCTTGATGCCCTCTTGTGGCTTAGGTGTCTCTCTGGGGAGGGTCCGTGTGGACTGTCCCGTGAACCCATGGCTTCTACCTCAGCTCCCTCTGTGCTCGAAGGAGCAGATGGCTCACTCTTCTTCCTTCTGTAACAGAAGAAGAAGAAGGGCAAGAAGGAGAGGGAGCTGGAGAAGCAGAAGGCAGAGAAGGAGCTGTCTCGCATTGAGGAGGCACTCATGGACCCTGGGCGACAGCCACAGTCTGCGGATGACTTTGACCGGCTGGTGCTGAGCTCCCCCAACAGCTCCATCCTTTGGCTACAGTACATGGCTTTCCACCTACAGGCCACGGAGATTGAGAAGGCCCGGGCTGTGGCTGAGAGGGCCCTGAAGACCATCTCATTCAGGTCTAGGCTTGGGCTTTCCCACATTGTCCTGGCTTACAGAGTTTGTCATCATGGCTCATTTCTTCCTGGCCAGGCCAGTAGTGGCCCATAGTCTCTCAGGCTCAGTCTTATTAAGTGTAGCCACTTAAAACAGATCACTCACTAATATTTTATGGTCCTCTTCAACGAAATTGCTATGGCGACATTTAGTAGTCTCTGTGTGCCAGCAAGATTCCCAGTTACACAAGCAGAGTGGGGAGAACTCGGCATCTTCGGGGCTCTCTGTTCTCGGCAGGGCTGAGGTAGCTTCCTGAAGCCTAGTGTAGAGCGGTGACTGTCCTACTCTGTTCTCAGCAGGGCTGGGGTAGCTTCCTGAAGCCTAGTGTAGAGCGGTGACTGTCCTACTCTGTTCTCAGCAGGGCTGAGGTAGCTGCCTGAAGCCTAGTATAGAGCGATAACTGTCCTGTGCTTTGCTCTCTTCACTGCGGGAGAGAATCAGACCCAGATTCTGATCCAGCTTGAACACAGGCCCAGTGTGTAAGCTGGAGGCTTCATTCTCAGGAATGGAGTGAGCAATCAGGGAGCCCCAGACTTGGCAGTGAGAGATAGGGGAGCACAGGTTCGCCTTACGGGAAGCTGCAGGAGACAGTCTCAGTATCTGTACTTACAAGTGGGCGTGAGGATACAGTTGTTGCCTGGGAGAAAGAAATAGTTCTTGGACATCCAACGCTGAGTTGATGAACTCGTGTTCTACCCACCCCTTCCAGAGAGGAGCAGGAGAAGCTGAATGTGTGGGTGGCCCTGCTGAACCTAGAAAACATGTACGGCTCTCAGGAGTCCCTGACCAAGGTCTTCGAGCGAGCTGTGCAGTACAACGAGCCTCTCAAGGTTTTCCTGCATCTGGCTGACATCTACACCAAGTCCGAGAAATTCAAGGTAGGTTGAAATTCCAGGTAGGTTAAGTTCCGTGCCTACGTGCCCCAGATGCTAGACTCTTGAGCAGGTCAGGGCCGGCATTCTGTGAGAAACCTCAGGCCCTTTCCCTTCCCCACAGAGGTGAGAATACACGGAGGGATTACTAGGGAAGCTCCCAGTACTCGGTGTCACTACACCGTGCTCTCTTGAAGATCTTCCCAATCTCCTCAAGCTCCTAGAATCAGTGAGCCAAGTCTGCCTTCCATGAAGTACCACACTCCTTAGCTTACTGTGTCTCCCACAGGAAGCTGGTGAGCTGTACAACCGGATGCTGAAGCGGTTCCGGCAAGAGAAGGCTGTCTGGATCAAATATGGTGCCTTTGTTTTGGGGAGGAGTCAGGTTGAGGCCAGTCACCGAGTGCTACAGCGAGCCCTGGAGTGCCTGCCCGCCAAGGAGCGTGAGTGCTTTTCCTAGCTCCTGAACACACTCGGGACTGATAGATTCTTAAGGGGGCAGTTGGCATCTTATAACAGGCGGAGTCCCTTCTGTCTTAGCAAAGCCGATGGCTGTGCTGTGGTGAGGTCCTTGGGTTGTTTTGGCTCTGACTTGTCCTTTCCTACAGATGTGGATGTCATCGTCAAGTTTGCCCAGCTGGAGTTCCAGCTCGGGGATGTGGAGCGCGCTAAAGCCATTTTTGAAAATACACTGAGCACCTACCCCAAACGCACAGACGTCTGGTCAGTCTACATCGACATGACCATCAAGCACGGCAGCCAGAAAGCAGTCAGGTGAGGGGCGACAGCAGGGCTCATTCTTGTTGGAGTGTGCCGTGTCGATGATGATGATGATGGTGATGATGATGATGATGATGATGATGATGATAAGCCACTCCCCGGCAGCTCTCAGTTGTCTGACATGATACTGACAAACAGCTCCGACATGGCCCCCTGGTCTACTTGATTTCACCTTTCCACCAATGGTCTGTACCCAGAACCAGGAGACTTGGGGGTCCCACACGGCCTCTTGTGGACGAAACCTTTATAGGCACGCTATCACTTTTGTCCCCTACAATCCCTACAAGCCATGAGTTTGCTTCTGCCCTCTTGTGTCCCCATCCCAGGAGTTAATCTCTTTTTCCTTGTAACTTAAGGCAGGCTAAGTCTCTCGTCTCTGTCAGGATTTCATAATGATGATTAAAAAAAAGAGATGGGGTGCTGGATATCGGAGGGACCTAGTACCTGAGAGCAAATTGGGGAGTGCCAGCCAGGAGCCCCGTGGTAGGGCCCTAAGGAAACTGCACCCTGTTCTTCCTCATAGGGACATCTTTGAGCGGGTCATTCACCTGAGCCTGGCGCCTAAGAGGATGAAGTTCTTCTTCAAGCGCTACCTGGACTACGAGAAGCAGCACGGTACCGAGAAGGACGTGCAGGCGGTCAAGGCAAAGGCCTTGGAGTATGTGGAGGCCAAGAGCTCAGCGCTGGAGGACTAGGAGGACGGGCTCTGCCGGATGGATGGACGGACAGACGGACAGCGTGGGCAGCAGGCAGCCTAACCTGCAGCCAGGCGCTGGGGCCATCCTGGGACTGCTTTAGTTGCTGTTGTTTCTGCAGTATGCTCGCCTGTGGGCTGTGGTGCTCACAGAAGGCAGGCTTGGCTCACTGAGGCCGAGTTCTTCAGCTTGTCAAGAGTAAAAAAAAACCTCAAAAGGTTGTTTTAAAATCTTTTGAGACAGGGTTTGTATTGTGGTCCTGGCTGACCTGGAACCTGCTATGTAGACTCAGCCAGCCTTGAACTCAGAAGGGATTAAAGGCACATACGATCACTTCTTTTAAATGTGTGTGTATGTGTGTACTCTTTTAATTTAGAGTGCTACAGATTGAGCCAAGGCCTTACACATGCTAAGAAGTGTTCTTCCACTAAACTACACTCTAGCCCGTGAGGTTTAATGCTCTTGTTTTGTTCCTGGGGCTGCTTAGTGTTGTTAGACAGCAGGCTCTTAAGATTCTAGGAAAAAAACAACAACAAAACCCCCAACAACAACAAAACAACAACAAAAACCAAGCATTTCTCTTTGAAGAGAGTTTGCTGCAGTCTAAGGACAGAAGGGCAAATGCCAGCAGATTTTGTGGTCAGGTCCCCTTGGCAAGCTCCCAGTCCACACTCCAGAAAAGACTGCAGACCATGTGGGCTTGGGGTCCAAGCACTGCCTCAGCCCAGCCTGTACCGTCTGCCCTGGTTTGGAGGCTGGGGCACTGAGACAAGAGGACAGAGGAAGAATCCAGGAAAACATGGGGACCTGGAGCTACCAAGGAGAGCTGGAAGCATTGGCTAAGCTGCCTGTCTCGCCCCAGACTCACTCAATCCAGCACGACCCAGCTTCCGGGGCTGCTAGCACAGACCCTTCCAGTTGGTTGTTGGTAGAGTTTGTTTCCTTTCTTTTGTTGTTGTCTTGTTTTGTTTTTTGGCTTGAGCCCAAGGGAAATTAAAAGCTTTCTCTGACAGAACCTAAAATATTCTCTAAGTTTTCTGTGGGAAATGGCTGTTGGATGCCAGGAATCAGGACAGACAAGGAAGAAGGTGAAGTTTTAGAGCGTGGAGCTAGTCGATGCAGGACTGAGAAGGAGGAGGAGCTGACGCTTACGGTTTAGTGTTAGGTCTGTGTGCACACAGATGTGATGCTCAACTGAGCTAACCCCTGCAAAAGGCCAGGCTGCCTCTCCTCAGGTTAAATCAGGTCACTCACTGATACTGTCAAGAGACTCAGCCCTTGGCATCATCACCTTTGTGGTCCCCTTTAGTGTCATCTCCCCTCACATTGGGCTGCATGCCCTTGTCAATTGCACAAACACCAGTCTAGGCCTTTAAAGTAAGAAAAGCTTTATCAAAAAGTTTAAATATATAAAATCGGGCCAGAGGTATACAATTGGGGCAGCTTCCTAGCAGTGCACCAGGAGCTGGGGTTCTATGCAATTAGACACAAATTAACTGCACAAAGTGTACTATACAATGACACCCCCCGCCCCAGTGGGTTGTCACCAGGCTCCACCAGATGATGTTCCTCAACTCTGAGGCCCACCAAAGATCACCCCTGTCATACCAAGGACCAGTGCTAGGAAAGTCTTTTCTGATGGCTGTGAACAGAGTGTGCTAGTGGCCTCTGGAGAAATGACTTTGGTAGGTCAGTCCCTACCCTCTCCCCACCCTCACCCCACCTCAATTTCTGTGAACCTTGTCCACAGGAGCTTTACAAACTACTGGTTGTTTTATGTCTATGCCCAAGACACTGTAGTTAACAGAAAAGTCACCTGATGCTGAAGTGAGCACGCCATGAGGAGTTAGTCTGTGACTAAGTAGTTGCACAGAAGCCGGCTCTTAAGCAGTCAGCAGGGCCATCTCCACACTGTCAGGGGCTGTGCCATTACCCGTCAGGCCCTGGGCCCACTTGTGTAGGCGGCTATAGAGCGGGAGGCCCTGGTTCTCGCGGTACAGATAGACCCCAGTGATGGCGTTCCACTGTGGCCGTGGCTGTGTGCCTTCCACTGGGAACTTGGCGACCAGCTCTTCGTCATCCTTGTTGAGGGCCACAAAGCCAAAGAAGTGGCGCACGTTGTTGGCGGCCAGCACCCTCGAATGCACCTCTGCCGTGCGCTGGAACAGCTGGTCCTCGTTGGTGCGGTACTGAGCCCAGTAGGCCTCCTGGCGGTAGCTGAGTGGCGAGCAGTAATGTTTGAGGCACTTGGTCAGGAACACCAGGATGGCCACCACACCGATGAGCAGCCATCCGAAGAGCTGGTCAGAGAAAAGGCGAGGCTCAGGGTGGGGGCCCTGAGAGCTGCCTGGGCCCTGCCTACCCTACCCATGGGGACATAGAAAAAGAACAGCTTCTGTTCTGTGGGCAAGCATGCTTCCTCTTTTCTATTCTTACCCTCGTTAGCCCACACACTCTCCCGTGCTTAGACTGCCTTCTGCGGTTTGTTCTTCAGCCCTGTGGATGCAGTATCACTGGACTCCACCAAGCTCAGCTCAGGAGCCTGGCGTGAAGCTCAGGGACAGGACCTCAACCCCACACAGCATCACACCTGCCTGCCTCTGGATCTCCTGTGGACTTGTTTCACACTGGGAGGACTTAAGTCTGTTGAGGGCAAGGGCCTTTGAGGCCTTCTCTGCCTACTGCTTGTACACAGACCTATGGATGGATTCAGCCCGTTTCTCTGCTTTCCCCTGCCTCGACCCAAGAAAGGGTCTCATGCAGCCCAGGTTGGCCTTAAACATCCTGTAGAGCTGAGGATGGTTTTGAGTTTCTGATCCTCTAGTCTCCACCTCCTGAGTGCTGGGGTTACAGCATGAATCACACCTAGTCCATGCAGCACTAGGAATTAAACACAGAATCTGATTTGTGCTAAGCAAACATTCTACTGAGTTACAGCTTAGCCTCATTTCTTCCCTTTACGTTGTTGCTGTATAAAGAATTTAGATTTCATGTTTTGGGGGACATTTATATGTGTTTGGGGTATGTACATGTATTGGGGGGCTGTCTATGCATTGGGGGTATGTACACGAGGGATGGGGCAGTAATGTATCTGTGAGCACAGAGTCCAAAAGAGGACATCAAACTCCTTGACCTGGAGTTAACAACTAGTTGTGAGCCTCCTGACCATGTTGGGAATTGATCTCTGTAAGAGTAATACTCTCTCAGTCTTAACTACTACTGTTCACTGAGACAATGGTCCAAACTGGCCTTTAGCATCCTGTGTAGCTAAAAATGACCCTGAACTCCAAACCTTCCCACTTACTTCCCTAATGCTGGATTACAGGTAAGATCCAGTGCAGGCAGCTAGCTTTGGTTTGATCTCTCTTTTCTTCTCTCTCTCCCTCCCTTCTTCTCTTCTTCCATCCCTACTTCCTTCCTTCCTTTCTTTTTCTTCCTTCCTTTTTCTTCCTCTTTCTTTCTTTCTTTCTTTCTTTCTTTCTTTCTTTCTTTCTTTCTTTCTTTCTTTCTTTCTTCCTTTCTTCCTTTCTTCCTTTCTTCCTTTCGTTCCCTTCCTCCCTTCCTCCCTTCCTTCCTTCCTTAATGTATATGAATGTTTCGCCTGCACATATATCTGTACACTATGGGTGTGCATGGTGCCCACCTGGAACTGGAATTACAGATGGTTGTGTGCTACCATGTGAGTGCTGGGAACTGAACCCAGGAGTCTTCTCTCCAGCTTCTAGCTTTAGGTGTCTTATGTTTTCAAGGAAAGAGTCCCTTTAGAGAATCGTGGGCTCCCTCCCGCCTCCCTCATCCTCGCACATTCAGTTCAGATTGCTGCTTCTAACCATTCTTTTGACCCTTGACCCACCTCCAAACAGGATGCAGGGGAGGCTGCAGCCCAAGAGCAGTAGCCTGTCCCCCCCTGGCCTGTCCCCCCTGGCCTGTCCCCCCCTGGCCTGTCCCCCCTGGCCTGTCCCTCCCTGGCCTGTCCCCCCATGGCCTGTCCCTCCTTGGCCTGTCCCCCCCTGGCCTGCCCCAAAGACTGATGCCTTCATCCCTGGGGTCAGCCAGCTCTGCTATCAACTCAAGAGCCCACAGCAGGTATTTGTGAGGTGGCCTACAGGGACCATGCTCAGTCAGGCTGGGGTAAAGATAACCTCACTAGGTAGGTTGGGAATGGTCCTGGGTATTATGGGATATGGGATGCTCTCTCTGTGATTCTAGGTGGTGTTCCCTTAATGCTCAAAACCATCTCTAGGGGACGAAAGTGGGGCTTAGTGGCAGCTCGTGCTTGACATTCATGTAGTCTAGGATTCAATCCCCAGCACCTAAAGGCACATCAGAGGCACATTTGTGATGAGCTGACCCTTGACCCCCATAACTCTAAGCCACAGGTTAATCAGCTGATGCCTGACACTGGTGATTCTGTACTTCCCCAGATAGGTGCTCATTCTCACACTGGACCATCCTATCGAGTACCACCCCATCAGCGGCCACTTTGGGAAGGACAGAAGAAGGCTGCCCTTCACATAGCTCCTTACCTGAGACTCATACTTGAGCCTGCGGCTGACCTCCTCTCGGAAGCTCGATAGGTTGGCGGGGCCCTCTCCACAAGGGAACCTGGCTAAGATCTCCGTAGCATGGCCTGGGGGGAAGCCTTCATCCCCTACCTTGAGCGAGGAGGGGTCCACAAACTCACTGAGAGCACAGACGTAGGCCTCCCCTCGGAGCAGGGAGATGACAGACCAGGTGACTGGGGCCACAGCTGCACGGCCCAGGATTGAGCTTAGGAGGAGGAAGTTAGGGGCAGCGGAACAGTTCTTGGCCCTTCGGTACTGGCACTCGGCAACTAGGTTCCAAGTGTGGTTGTTGAGAATGACTCCGATAAGGAAGAGGGCCAGCGCAGGCACGCCAATTGCTGTCAGCCCATACAGGTAGTTCCTGGCAGGTGAGCAGGGACAGTGGAAGGCCACCACCGAGAACAGCTCCTGACTGCCCACTGTGCCCAGGGCCACCAGCCCATTGAAAATCATCACATCCTTGCTCTTGAAGAAGAGAGACAGGAAGCGGAAGTTCTCTGCAATCAAGGCCGCCATGGTGACTGGCTTGCCAGGGATGGGATGCGCAGGAGGAGGCAGAAGAGGGCAGAACCGATGGCTTCTGGTGAGACTAGCAAGGAGCACGGGCAGGAGGACAGCCGACAGCAGAGCATGACCACGCCATTTTAGCTCCTGCGGTGGCTGAACTGATGCTTCCTGTGAAACACAGATGAGCGATAAATGCTTGCCTCTGAACACAGGCTGGGGAGTGCTGCTGGCAGACAAGGAGGGGGCGTGGGCCTCTATAGCAATGGTGATAGCCACGGTCGCCTAAGTTCCTGCCGGGTACCAGGTGCTCTCAGTTGATGTTGCGCATCCTCACCGAATCTTTGCACGCTTTCTTTGGTATCCCCCTGGCATCCTTGTGCAACCCCCACCTCAAGCACAGTGAAGGATGTGGCTTCCTGAGCGTAAGCCCCTGGCCAGGGCCATGTATAAATAAATGACAGACCTCAGATTCAAGACCAGGTCTGCCTGCTTTGAATACTTTAAAATCCTCTTGCCACTACCGTCTTCTCCCCAGGGAGGGTTAATAATGACCGGTGGTGGTGTTAGGCCAGATGGGATGGATCCCTTTGGGATTTGGGACAATTTGGAGAGTATGGTACCAGTATCAAAGCTGCAGGAGCTGTCCTAGAGGACAAAGGATAGGCCAGGTCTGGTGGGAGCCAGGC
Organism: Mus minutoides; assembly: GCA_902729485.2. Lineage (NCBI taxonomy): Eukaryota > Metazoa > Chordata > Mammalia > Rodentia > Muridae > Mus > Mus minutoides. The sequence continues at coordinate 78,493 of CACVCL010028357.1, forward strand.
CCCTGGATCAGTGACAAGCCTGACAAGATGCCAATGTGACCCCAAAGTGTTTCCCCCTGAAATGTAAAGCCCCTAAATGCTCCCCCAAAGCCTGTTTCCCCATCTCCTAGAATATAGACAGTAAGAAGCTCTTTGTTCTCTAAAGCTAGCAAGAAGCCTTTTGTTCCTCTACCTTAGATGACCCAGCCTGCCTGTCTGTGTCAGAGACCCAGAGATAAACTGCAAGAACAGGCAGTAGCTCACTCCCTCTCCTTGTTCCTTTACCAAGGACAGATCCGCGAACACCCCACTCTTTCTGCTCTAACACGCCTCCTGAGGTTTTTCCTTCAAAAACCCTCTGCTGTTGCTGCTCGGGGTGGAACTCTCCAGCCCTTCCCGGTGAAAGGAGTTCCTCCTCAGCTGGCTGATAATAAACCCTCTCTTGAGTCTTTGAGGGTGCCAACTCATCCTGGGACAAGAGTGACCCTGTTTTTGTGGGTCTTACACCAACACCCTTGGGTGCACAAAACCCCTTCATTTTGGAGACATCAGAGTCACAACACACTTCATGTGTTTTCCCCAGACAAGGATACAGATATAGTCGTTGTGATCCTGACCTCTTCCTAGGAATGTTAGGGGCCACAAAGGATGTCACATGGTACCTCAACATCTGAAACTCTTACCCCACCAGTTCTACTGAGGCTGCTTCTCCTCATGCCAAAGGCCAGAAAATCAAGGGGACAGGGCCAGAGGCCTGAGGCCAGACAAATCTGGAGGAGCCAGCTGAGATTTTGACCATGACTTACTTGAGAATACTTAGAAAGTGGACACAATGTGTCAGAGCTAAACTGGCTCCCTCTGTTCATGGCCTCCAGACCTTGCTCTCCTCATGCTTTCTCCATGCAGCAGCTTCAGTGGGGGTCAGGCTCACTTTACCTATCAGCCCTCCCCTGCCTCATGACCTCAGCAGAGATGGCTCTGTGCCCGAAGAGGCCACAGCCTCGGGCTCTTTGGAAGTTTAGCCCCAATTCCCTTCCCAGGCTCCACCCATACAGCCAGAGAGACAGTCAGGGTGTGGCTCCACGTCCACCCCCATCAGGAGAACGGGGTGGGGGGGGGTCGGGTATGCATAGGGGTGGGGGGGCAACCAAAAAACTAACTTTCCAGCCAGAGGAAGCCTGTAAGTGGAGGGAGGTCAGGCTGTGGAGAGAGGTATGGAAGCCTGTAAGTGGAGGGAGGTCAGGCTGTGGAGAGAGGTATGGAAGCCTGTAAGTGGAGGGAGGTCAGGCTGTGGAGAGAGGTATGGAAGCCTGTAAGTGGAGGGAGGTCAGGCTGTGGAGAGAGATATGGAAGCCTGTGCTGCCCCTTTCTGTGTTATATTTACTTCTCTTTTCCTGTTGCTGCCTCTGCCAAGGATGCCATCTGGCACAGGCAGAGCCATGTGGGCTCTGGGAGGAGGGAGGAATGTCTGACTCCCCGGTTCAGAGCCCAGAGCTTCTAAATAATCCCACAAGGAAAGAACTTTGTCCTGTTGCTGGCCATAAACAGGCTAACAGGCAACTCCATCTTCTCCCTCCCTCCCTTCTTGGCTGCTAGGCACCCATTTGCTCCTTGGGGTGGTCCTGGGACCCTAAACCCACCCTGACATGGGGAACACATGGTGCCTGACAGATAGCATAGGGGGTGAGCAGAGCTGGGACTGGGTCATCCTCTGAGATTATGGGGGGGGGGTGGCTCTTCCCAAGGACAGGAGACAGACAGCTAGGGAGGGGAGGGAAGCATAATTTCCATGTCCTTCCCCCGGGGTTCCCTCCAGATAGTCACTGGAGGCTGCCGGCTCCTTTAACAGCTATACACTCCAGGAAGGGGCCCCTCCTTACCTAGGGCTGGTTGCAGGCGCCCCCGTGGCCTTGGCTTCCTAATGGAGTGACAGCAGTGTGGGCTCCCGCAGACACTGGAAAGGCTCTCCTGACCGCGAGGCAAAGTGGCCTCACGGGGTTCACTGCCGGCTTTGTTTTTGCACCCGGGTCCGGGTCGAGTCCCGGGCCCAGCGTTTGAAAGCAACAGAGCTCTGGGCCCAGTTACAAACAAACTTAACTGGAGGCGTCTACAGATGAAGTGCAGGCATCTGCAGACAAATTTAACTCCAGAAGAAGAGAGAAAGAAACAGTGGCGTGGAACTTTCTAGCCAGAGAGAGAATGGAAAAACAGCGTCCTGGCGCCAGGCAGAGGAGGGAGGGCTGCTGAAGGCGGGCGGCGCAAGGCAGAAACAGAGGAAGTGGAGAAGCGGTCTCGGATGCTGCGTCCTGTCCCAGCCCGCCTCTGGGCCCGCTGTGGCTGGCCCTACTGGCCCTGCCTCAACTCTATCCTGAGCACCCCTCAGGGGCCATCTGGGAAGGTCTAGGCAGGAGCCAGGCGGGGCCCTCAAGGAGATCTTGCCTAGGCTTGCCCTCCAGGCTAGTTGGAAGAACACCCCCCCCACACACACACACCCGTACTTGACACCCACCTGGCAGAAGCTTCGGGAAGAGTCCCCTGCAGAGTCAGGGGAGAGGCTGCAGTTCAGGACTGATGATGATGCTACAGATTACAAAACCCTGGTCAAGACCCTGGTCCCCTCTTCCCCTTCTCTCTCTGAGCATCCTGCTTTTGCCTGTACCTGCCATCCCCAGAAGAGGACCTTCCCATCATAATTCAGCTAACTCCTAGGTACTGTTCCCATCCTCTGTACATCTGACAACTAAACCCAGGAATCTGGGTATCTGGAGCTCCTAAGGCAGAGGCTGGTCATAGGTAGAAATTAAAAGGAAACAGGTAGAAATTAAAGGGAAACAGATCTCTTAAACTGCACTGCCTGTCCCTAGAGTCCTCTCTGGGAGCTCACAAGTCATGAGTCAAGTCCCCTGGCAGGGAGAGTGCCAAGATGAACTCAGTGGCTCCTAAGATTGGGAGAGATAGCCCTCAGGGCTATCCACTCTCCAGGGCTGGGACAGTGGAATTCACACTGAGCGGCTACAAGCTGCACCCTCCTGAGTCTGGCTTGTCTGTGTAGCAGGGATAAATGGAGAGAATCGGTATCCGTGCCTTTCCATGAAGCACTTTACAGATTGGGGGACCTGCCTTAGCTCCTACCACTCTGGAGTTAGAACCTAGGTCTCACCAAAGCTTCCTTTACGCCTGTTCCTGTGAGCACTTTCTGGCACCCTGGCCCTTGTGGGTGCCCCACCCCACCCTGCAAGTGTGCAGGACTGCATGCATGCACACACACACACACACACACACACACACACACACACACACACACACACACTTGGTCTGTATTCATTTGGTTCCTTTATTCGGGTCCGGGGTTAAGTTCAACTTCCTCTTCCCTGCCAACCTGGCACCCGGGTCCTCACTGAGAGTTGAGGGAGGGAGGAGAAGGAGGAAGGATAAAAATATGAAGGTCAAAGTGGGCTCTGAGATAGGCAGGCCAAGGAGCTGGAAGATAGGGCCAGTAGACAAGGAACTGCCTGTACCTCTATTTTCTTTTCTCGGACAAGAGAGCAGCCAAGTATTCCTGTCCTGTCCTGTCCTGTCCTGTCCTGTCCTGTCCTGTCCTGTCCCATCCCTTGGTTGGGGTCAGGGGAGGGAGAGCAAGCAACCATGAGTTCAGAAAGGAACGAGCATCTTAACTACACAGGCCCAAGTGTCCACTACGTGCCACGTGCTTTTACTCATGGTGAACCCCTGAGGTAGACGGCCTTCTCCCTGTTGCATGAATGAGGAAACTGAGACACCAGCACTGGGCCTAGGAACAAATGGTAGAGTCAGCCTTTCACCCAGCCTTATCCCAGTCTTCGGTCTTAGCTACTTCCCCTTTTAGGCAACGCCCTCATCTTCATCACACCTCAGGGTAGACTTCCCGGGGAGCCTTGGAGAAAACGGGAGTTCATCGGCTCCCATTTCTAGCTCTCAAGCCTCATGCATGGTCTGCTTTCCTGTAATGTGTGTGAGAGGATTGGTGTAAAGGAAACACGGAGGTCATCTAGCTCAACAATTGTCTAACGGCCTCAGGACACGCACCTTGGCCTCTCTCATGTGGTCTTGTCATCTTATCATGGGTCGCTGAGGTGTGTCACACCAGCTGGAGCCCATTCCCTTTTATCCAAGAAACCGGCAACGGCCACGAGAGGGCTGTTTGCTCTCAGTTTTTTGAGCCTGAGTGTGAGAGAAATCTAGAGCAAAAGGAAACTCTGGGCGTGGGCATTGGGAGCCTAAGCCCCCAACGAGCCAGGGATGGAACGAACAGTATCAGGATGAGGCCTGGGAAGAGACTTGGGTACCAGCCATGCATCCTGCTCCCATAAGCCAGATCTGAACACTTATAATACTGAAGCCGCAGGAGATGAAGCATAGGATAGCATTGCTTCCAGGCCACCCAGGGCAGCTAAGCAAGCAAGGCCCATCAGTTCGGAATTTCCTTTTTCACACCAGCAGGTGAACGCCTAGATTTGTGGCTATGCCTCAGAATTATTGTTCTTCTTTGATGGGCAAAACGCTATGAGTTCAGATCTGTACTCCTGCCTCTGCAGCCAGCTACAGCTCACACTTTGCTGAAGTAGGTGGCTACTTCCTTGCGTGGAGGCCGGGGCTCGCTCCCAGCCCAGCCGTTGCTCATCAGAGGTGCCTCCTGGCCCAGCCTCAGTGGTGGTTTACATTTGTGCCAGCTTGTAAGTAGCCTATTCATGGTGCTTTGATCAGTGATGCCACGCAACTTCTCCCTCTCTTCTTCTGTCCTGTCCGAGGGACTTTGGACAGCCTCTGTGGCTGTGTCTTTGGCTGAAGCTGTGGCCAGTACTCCGTGGGTATGACCCATTTCCAGGTCATGGTTCATGGCTTCAAAGAACTGCTGGATACACACCTTAGCAAAGGCTTTGGCATGCTCTGTGCATGTCTCATCGAAGAGCTTACGCTCTATGTCAATGTAGTGGGACCAGTACTTGCTCTTTAGAAAGGCAACCTGCGTGAAGCAGGGACGCACGGAGCGTACCACAAATGCCAGTAATGTGGTCAGCAGCACAAAGGACCAGCCCAGCGCCTGTGGGGAGAGGAGGATGTCAGCATCAGCGGGTCTACCTGTCCAGACCCTCCAAAGACTTCCCCAAGGGAAGCCAGCCATAGACCTAGTCACACCACCTTGTGGTTTCTATCTCCCCATGTGTAAAATAACCACATACTCCACCTCACAGGAGACAGATCCTGGGAACGTAGAATGTACAGCTTAGGCAGGGCACTCAGTGGGCAGGAGTTAACACTGCATCCCACTGTGAGGCTATCTCCACTTGATCTTTCTGTGTCTGTTTCTCTACCTCCAGGGTGGGGCTACTTAGCCATAGCACCCCCCCCCACACACACACACAGGGGCTTTATGAGAACTAAATAGGACAGTGGCTATAAGACAGCTTGTGGGGCTGGAGAGATGGCTTAGCAATTAAGAGCACCAACCGCTCTTCTGAAGGTCCTGAGTTCAAATCTCAGCAACCACATGGTGGTTCACAACCATCTGCAATGAGATCTGATGCCCTCTTCTGGAGTGTCTGAAGATAGCTACAGTGTATTTAGATATAATAATAATCAAATCTTTAAAAAAAAAAAAAAAAAAAGAGCCAGCATGGTGGCACACGCCTTTAATCCCAGCACTTGGGAGGCAGAGGCAGGTGGATTTCTGAATTCGAGGCCAGCCTGATCTACAGAGTGAGTTCCAGGACAGCCAGAGCTATACAGAAAAACAACAACAACAAAAAGACAACTTTTATATAGCACTCTCTGTTAGACTCTGGTAATGGTACCACTCAGGGGCCACGCCTCTTCCTTCAGAAGGCTTTCCTGATCTCCCCAGGCCTACTGGCCTTCTTTCAAGCTCCAGGCCTTTCCTTCAGCTTCTGAAACTGATACCAGCACTTGTTTGTTTTTGTTTTCTTGACAGGGTTTCTCTGTGTAGCCCTGGCTGTCCTAGAACTCACTCTGTAGACCAGGCTGGCCTCAAACTCAGAAATCCACCTGCCTCTGCCTCCCGAGTGCTGGGATTAAAGGCATGTACCATCACTCCCCAGGCTAGCACTTCTTTCATTGGGTTAAGATGGACTCTCAAGGAGTTCCAGAGTTACCCTGGACAGTCCTCAAACTCGAACATGCACCATGGGTCACAGAGCGGGACACACCTCCCTGTCTCGGGGTCAGACCCCTTTCTGCACAGAGAAAAGAGGCTGTGGGGGTGTGGTGTTAATGAGGCCCAATGGCTGCCTTGAGGGGAGGGGTGTGTGGGAAAATACAGAGCAAATGACTCAGTCAGGGGCCTCCCCACCTCCTGGGCTGCTCACTCAGCCTGTGGTTACAGAGGGCTTGGGTTGTCTCATGTTCCAAGTGAAGCTGTAAATCTGACTTTTTTTTTCTCTTTGACAATTTTTGATTTCTAGATAAAATCAATTAATTCTAAAGTGAGTTCGGAATTCAATGTCTACAACTCACAAGGGACCTGTCTGCAAATCAGGCTGCCTGTGGCTTCTGGGGGAGGGGACTTCCAGCTCATACAGTGTGATAGCTAAAGGTCAAATGGAGTGACAGGTACTCCTGGGTCTGAAGCCTAGGATGACGGGACAGGGGACCCCAGATGAGGAGGTAAAGAGAGGAGCTTAGACACTCATGGTGGGAGATCCTCTAGGCTATCTGGGTAGTGACAGAGGCCATGCAGAAGTTCTCTCAAAAAGGGAGCCAGGAGCGTGGTGGCGCACGCCTCTAGTCCCAGCACTTGGGAGGCAGAGGCAGGTGGATTTCTGAGTTAGAGGCCAGCCTGGTCTACAGAGTGAGTTCCAGGACAGCCAGAGCTACACAGTGAAACCCTGTCTCAAAAAAGCAAAAAATAAAACAAAACAAAACAACAACAACAAAACAACAACAACAAAACAAACAAACAAACAACAAAAGAGAGCCTGGGGTCTGCACCAGCCGGAACAGAGTGTGCCTGTTTCTCTAGCCCCACAGAAGCACACACTGCCTCCTGCCCATCTCCCAACACCACACAGTTCCCTGCTTCAGAGCAGGATGCCCAGATGTCTGGTCCTTTAAATCTCATCCCAAGCCTCCATCTCTCTCACCCATTCTGTTCAAGATACCCAGACCCTCAGCTCCCACTCCTGAAGTGGACAGGCACCAGCTGGGAGTATTTGCCAGGGAAATGTACCCAAATGGCTTAGCCACCCACTGGTCTCACTACTGCCTGTGCCTGGGAGAGGAAATGGATGCAAATCTCTCAGCCTCTCAGAGCTGAGCTCAGGATGGAGGAGGTGAGCCATCCACACTCTCCAGGTAACTCTCTTTGACAGAAGACATGGACTCTGCTCTGAGTCTTAGCTGGGAATGCATACCTCCACCCACAGCCATCTGAGGAGAAACCCTACTCTGAGAAGGGACTTTCCCACAGCGACCCTGGCCTGTGAAGAGACCCAGCCCCCTCACCTGAGAGATGCAGCGCAGATACCGCACGGCCACCTCTCGGGCCAGCAGCCAGTTCCCATCATAGATCTCAGGGCAGGGTACCCGAGCCAACAGGCGAGCAAGTTCTGGAGCAGGCAGGCCCGGCACCAGGCTGCCATTGCCTAGCGTGGCCACCGGCACAGCTGTGCAGAAAGCACAGAGAAAGCACTTGCCATCCAGCAGCGTGACAGCCACCCAGACGACAGGGGCGATGAGAGCTCTCTGAGCCATGGAACAGAACATGTAGCGTAGCACGGCTGGGTCCTTGGCCCGGCGGCCTAGGGGTCGCTTCCACTCTTCAGCTAGCATGGATATGTTGTTATTCATGACCAGACCGAGCAGGAAGAGCACCAGGGGAGGCGTCAGCAGTATGCCCAGGCTGTAGACCACGTTGTAGCCAGGCAAGCAGGGGCAGTTGAAATCAAAGGCAGAATACATCTGGGCACTGGCCAGCGCCATGATGCCACAGATGCCGTTCATGAAGGACTCTTGGTTGGACTGCAAGAACTGGAAGATCATCCGAAACTTATCCATTGTGTCCCGTGGGGGATCCTCAGCCTCGTCGCCTCTCACTGTGACCTCCCACGCAGCTCCAGTAGGCCACCCTGCCCACTAGACATCCACCTCATGACTGGGCTGTCCTGGCTGGACTAGCAAAGCTCAGGGTACTTGATGAGGTCACACTTTCAGGAGCCTTCTCAACAGGTGCTGGCAGAGAGGGCGCAGCGTGACCAATCCTGTGGGTACAGCTAGAACCGTGTCCCTCCTTCTGGCTTCCCTCCCCTTCTCTCCAGCTGCCTGCAGCCTAGAGAGCTACAGAGCTGTACCTGATGGGGACCAGTTTTCTTTGGGTGTGGGAGGGAGGAGGAGGCATAGACAAGCTGGAATTTGAGAGGCCACTAGGCTCTAGGGAAGCCTGCCTTCTCTCTGTATCCATCTCCACATGGCCAGGACCCCAGGGAGCAACTCCATCAGTTGAGACAATGATAGTAAGATGACATGGAAATGATGGTGGTGCTAAAGGCTGCACCAGGCAGTGGTGATTGGATGTTACTCATACAAGGAATGGCAGAGGGGCAGGTATTACAATGTGATGGTGTTATATAGAGATGACGAGGTATTACAATGTGTTATGTACAGATGATGTTACAATGTGAGTGTGACCTACAGTAAAACAACTTGGACTTGAGGGAGTTTCTTTTTTTTCTTTTTTGGAAACAAGGTCTCCAACTCACTATGTAGCCAAGAAGGAGCCAGAACTCCTGATGGTCTTGTCTGAGACTCCCGGGTCCTCAGGTTTATGTCATAATTGGCACTGGAGTTGGATGGGACGGGTTGCCCAAGTTAGGGTTTCAGCCTGTTTCATGTTTGTGTTTCTCTGGCTGTGTCTGTATTTGTGAGTTATGAGTGGCAAACTCTGGCCAGGCTTCTTCTTCTACCTCTCCACCCCCGGCCCGCAGGTGATGGGTTGAGCCTCAAGGGGAAGGCCCCCCTTTGATCCTGCAGCCTCCACACAGGCATGTCAGATCTAGATCCAACAGGATGATTCCTTGTCTGTGGCAGGGAGAGGCTGAGGCAGAACATCAGAAAGAACATCTCCTTGTGTTTCTGACTGACCATGGATGTGCTTGAGTGGCTTCCGGCTGGGTACAGAAAAGTGCATGTGGCCACATTAGTGGCCATCCGCCTGCACCTTTGTATGATTCACAAGAACTGTCATGACCTCAGCTGGCTCGTGGGCCCCTGACATGCATTGGGTAACCCTCAGACCATCCTGTGGGATGAGATCTTATCATTTTACAGAAGAGGAGCTTGAGGCTCAGAGAGAGCAATCTATTAGCTAAAGGCCACCCAGGTCATAGGTGGAGAAGTGTGATTTGAGCCCAGGCTAGCACTTGTGGGTGGGAGTAGAGGGTAAAAGGAAGGGTAAGGGAATGTGTTTGTTTGGTTGGATCAGTTTGTCTATTGCATGGAAAGGCTACTATGTCACAAATAGGACATGGCAGGGAAGAATATTGTTTCCCTCAACCACGAGGGTAGGTGTTTCCGGGACAACTGGAGTCCCTGGGTTGGTGGCCCCTGGAAGACCATTGTTATAACTCCTCCAGAAGACTGTCATCAGAAGGGAGCACTATGAGGGAGACTCGGCAAAAGAGGTGTCTGCCTGCCCCTGGGTTTCCATTGCAATGCTTATAGGCACAGGGGCACAGCTGTTCCCAGGACTGAATGGCGATGGGTTGGCCCTAGAGGTTTCATGGAACCAAAAGAGGTTTCCAGCACCATCTGGAATCTCTATCTTGTGTACAGGTATCAGACACAGCTGCCCATCTGTAGCAATGATATGTCAAGAATTCCAGACTGGTTGAAAGGTACCTGTGGTAGCCATCTGCAGCTATAAAGTTCTACGGGCAATGTTACTTGAAAAGTCTTGATGTACCGCAGTTCGTGGGTCCTACACAGTGAGTGCTGTGAGGTTAGCTGCCAGCCTCCATTTACTCCTCAGACAGGACAACCTCTTCCCACCCCAGAGTCTGACAGTGAGTTCCACGATTCAGGGAAGTGTCACCACTTCTTCCTAACAGATGTTCCTGTTTGTCTTTAAAACCATTTATTTATTTATCTATGGATTGATTGATTGATTGATTGATTGTATACGGGTACTTGTCTGCATGTGTGTCTGTGTACCACATATGGACAGAGTGCCCTCAGATCTCTTAAGATCGAGGCTACAGGTAGTTGTGAGTAGCCAGGCAGATGTTGAGAATTGAACCCAGGTCCTCTGGAAGAACAAGCAAAGCCTTTAATCACAGAGCAAGCTCTCCAGCCCCTCCAATATATCTTTTATTTTCTTTTGTTTTTTTGAGATAGAGTTTCCTCTGTATAGCCCTGGCTGTCCTGGAACTCTCTCTGTAGACCAGGCTGGCCTCAAACTCACAGAGATCCGCCTATCTCTGCCTCCCTAATGCTGGGATTAAAGGCATGCACCACCATACCTAGCTAAAATCCACTTTAATGTTGTCCCCTCCCCTTTATATTTTTATATTTTTTGAGATGAGGTATTACTGGCCTGAAACTCACCATCTACTTGCCTTCTAAGTGTGGAATGACAGGGATGAGCCCTATACCAGGCTGATAATGATCCCTCTTTAGAGGGGTCTCCTTGAGCACTCAGCTAGGCTCAGTGTCTCTGTGTCTCTGTTTCCATCTCCTTTTCTTTATCTCTGTGTCTGTGTCTGCCTCTGTCCACTCCCTACTGCCCCCGCCGTGTGTGTGTGTGTGTGTGTGTGTGTGTGTGTGAGAGAGAGAGAGAGAGAGAGAGAGAGAAAGAGAGAGAGAGAGAGAGAGAGAGAGAAAGAGAGAGAGAGAGAGAAAATCGACTGTACCCTGGTGTGAGCATGCAGAGGTAAAGGTCAGAGCAGAATGTTGCTGGACACCTTCCTTTGTCATTCTTTTTTTTTTTTTTTTTTTTTGGTTTTTCGAGACAGGGTTTCTCTGTGTAGCCCTGGCTGTCCTGGAACTCACTCTGTAGACCAAGCTGGCCTCGAACTCAGAAATCTGCCTGCCTCTGCCTCCCAAGTGCTGGGATTAAAGGTGTGCGCCACCACGCCCAGCTTCCTTTGTCATTCTTATTGCCTAGCGCCAGATTCTCCTTCTGACCCAAAGCTCACCCTCTAAGCTAGTCTTTCTGGCCACTAATCTCTCAGCATCCACCTGGCTCTGCCTTCCTGGGTTCCTGGCATGCATAACCAAGTAGGATTTCTTACATGGGTGCTGGGGATTTGAACTCAGGTCCTCAAGCTTTACAGCAAGTTCTCTGACCCCTCGAGCCCCTTTACTTCAAACTTAGCTATGCTAAGGGGATGTTTATTTAATATCTGGGGCTCAGGTCCATACAAGTTTGCATTCGTTCTGTTTACTATTCTTTAAAAACAAACAAACAAACAAACAAACAGCAACGTATTTTATTTTATGTGTATGAGAATTTTGTCTGCATGTATATATGTGCATCTCACCAGTGCCTGGTGCCCTCAGGAGAGGGCAGTGGGCTCCCTGGAACTGGAGTTACAGACTACAAACAGTTGTGAGCTATCATGTGGGTGCTGGGGACCAAACCCAGGTCCTCTGCAAAAGCAGCCAGTGCTCTTAACTGCTGAGCCGTCATTCCAGCCTCCATGTTCACTATTCTATATGTTCACTATTCTATACTGTGAACACTGTGCCTGGTTCTTAATAGCTGTTCATTTAATAGGTACCTAGTGAATACACAAATGTAGATCAAAGGAAAGGACGAGTTTGAGGGAGATAAGAGTTTAGACCCAAACAGGAGACTTCCCTTCAGAGTGAGGGTCTGTGAGCAGAGGAGGGCTCAGGGCCTGGTGAGTGTGCAGCGCTCCCTGCCCAGGCAGCTGTTACTGGCAGGCAGCCCAGTGTCACCTCTGTTCTGCTATTGCTTGTCACTACCGGCCATTTCCCACTGGTTTCCCCTAGACCTTCTGGGACAAGATCCCCCAACCCCTACCCTCACCTCTCCCAACAGAGATCACGACTCAAGGAGGGAGAGGGGTTGGGTGCAGCTGGAGACAGCAGAGAGCCTTCCTTTTCTAAGACCCTCTTGAAGTGGGAGTTATAATCCCTCTGCTGCCCATGTAGTCCTCAGTCCCAGACTCTCTCCCCACACAGGGATGTGCATGGTCATCCTTGTATCAAGACCACCAACTGGAACAGGATGGAAGCCTTTAGCCTTCCTTTAAAATTCTGGAAGGGATGGTCGCCCAGGGATACACATGGGTCCTATAGAATTCCCCCTTGAGAACCCTTACTTTGCTGGCCTCTCTGTGCACGCTCTGCCTCTTGGTTGCTCCTTTCTCTCTTTGGCTGATTCCCTTCCTTTCTCTAATGCTCAGTCCAGCATCTCCCCCTCTCCTCAACAGCCCTCTGCATTCCTGTAGCCTTCAGCATCCCCTCACCTAGACGAATCCCAGACAGCATCTCCTGCTTGACCTTGCCAGTGGCCACGTGCTTACTCCTTCAGTCCCCTGTTCATAGCACAGAGTATTAAATGATCCGTGGAGATTCCCATGGTTTCCCTCCTGGGAGTAAATGGGGGTGGGGAAGTGCCCAGGCTGCATAAGATGAAGGCATGTACAGCCACAGCCAATGCTTTTCAGAACATACCTACCTTGCTCAGTTGGAATGTTGCATCTCCCTTGGGTATAGGACAGAGTCAGGGGGCTGAACCCAGGAGTGGCTGAGATTTGAGCAATGTGCCTGGGTCCCCAAGATAACTATTCTCTTTGTTTTGTTTTGTTTTGTTTTTCGAGACAGGGTTTCTCTGTGTAGCTCTGGCTGTCCTGGAACTCACTTTGTAGACCAGGCTGGCCTCGAACTCAGAAATCCGCCTGCCTCTGCCTCCCGAGTGCTGGGATTAAAGACGTGAGCCACCACACCCGGCAACTATTCTCTTTGAAAGGAAGGGTCTTTAAGAGCAAGAAGAGCCTGTGACCTGTGTCCCTCACTCTTAGTTGGGGTGGCACCTGTAGCTGGTGGCATCTCACACTTGCAATGACGTGGACAAAAGTTAGTGTAGGTTATGATGGTGGAGAGGTTTGAGGGTGTGCAGCTATACATACTGGGGCCTTAAGAGGGGTGAGACTGCTCATGGTGAGGCTGGAGGCCTCAGAGAAGGTGTTGTTGGGCTCAGGGGCCATCACTCGGCAAACTTCTCAGGCTCTGGCCAACGTCCTTTCCTTGTGTGAGGTTGCATGTGTGCAGCTCCACTTTGCTGTGACCTCACTCATTCTGTCCCTACCTCGCTGTGACCTCACTCTTTCTGTCCCTACCTCGCTGTGACCTCTCTTTCTGTCCCCTACCCCTCACTCTTGCACTTCCACTCTGGACCCCAGCACCTTGTGAGTATCCGCCTCACGAGCAAATGCAGACTCCATGCTTGTGTCTTTTCTATTTTCTCTTTGTTTTGCTTTCCAAATGACCCATCCTTTAAGACCCAGTCACATGATACTGTCACTATCCTTCAGTCTAGAGCTTCATTGTCCACCCCCGAAGCTTCCGGGTACATGACCTACCTCTATTATGTCGCACTGTTTGCTTTAAGTCGTCAACATTTCTATATCCATCTCTGTCCCTTTAAGCAGTGATCTCCTTGACATCAACTATGAAGCGTCTCTTCCATATTTCCTGTTACAGTAGAGTATGCAGGAGGTGTCCTATAAATGCTCGGTGTGAGGAGGAAGGAGTGACGTTTACAGTTGGCGGCTTGCTGCCATCTCCCTGCCTCCTGTCCCAGGGCAGGCACTCACCCGCAGAGGCTGGCCCATCATCAAGCTCTCTCTCCACTCTCTGCCACAGTCGCCCGCTAACCATTTGCCTAAATCATGTCCTGTGTCCCATGCTACTGCAGACATTTGCATGGCTTGACCACAGTCAGGAAGTTGGGGGGAGCTGAGCTGCAGTGATTTTCTGGTTTCACCAGGCCCCTTAGCAAGAACCCAGGGTGTAGAAATGGCTTAGTGGCATGATGCAGGTCCCAGGAGGGTCGTCCAGGGGCATCTACACTGCTCAGGGCCCAGAGGAAGCAGAAGAGACTGCAATAAACCCCGATCTGCATTTGGGCACAAATGAGTCATGAGGGTTGAGAGGAACCCACGGGCTTGATCTTTCCCCCACTCTCCCTGTTTGTGCTGTCGGAGACTAAGTAGTGACTTCTCTAGCAGATCTGTGTTTCACAGGCTTTGTCCCCAGGCTAGACCTTGCCAGGTCCTGGAGACACCCTTACCAAGCTGGGGAATGCAGCTAGGACTCTCACAGGAAGAGGCCACCTGAGAAGGGGATGCTGCTGACTGGGGATTCGGGCAGCAGAGATGGTGGTAGAAAGATTGGAGAGGTAACCCTGTCAGCTCGAGGGCCAATGGCTGGCTTAAAAGAGCCTGGACCAGGCCAGCTACAAACAGAACTGCTGGAAAGTGGTACTCCACAAGAAGATGTTAGCTGTTTTTAAGCACTTTTCTTTCTTTCTTTCTTTCTTTCTTTCTTTCTTTCTTTCTTTCTTTCTTTCTTTCTTTCTTTCTATTTTTGAGTTTTCAAGACAGGGTTTCTCTGTATAGCCCTGGCTGTCCTGGAACTCACTCTGTAGACCAGGCTGGCCTCGAACTCAGAAATCCGCCTGCCTCTGCCTCCCAAGTGCTAGGATTAAAGGCGTGTGCAACCACGCCTGGCCCTATCTGTTTACTTTTAAGACATGGTCTTATATAGCCCAGGCTGGCCTTGAATTCATTTTGTACCTGAGGACAACCTCAAACATCTGGTGCCCCTGCCTCCACATCCTAAGTGCCGGAAACAAGTGTGCACACCATGTCCAGTTAAAACAATTACCATTGTATAAAGTCATGCTGGGCAAACATTCCACCAGCTGAGCTATACCTCCACTCTGGAAAGTGGAAACTATCTGGAATGGCCATTAGGAGTTAGTACCCGAGGGGTTCGTGGGGAATTTACCAAGCAGAGCTTGCTAGAACCTATTCTGAGAACCCCCGGTAGAAGCATCAGGAAACCCCACAAGGGCATTGAAGGACAATAAAACACTCTAGAGAGTAAACTGGTGTCATAGCTCAGAGCAGAACCCGAGCCAGGGAACCTGCCTACACGGGTGACCTTGGGCAATGTCAACACCCTTTTGGTTTGGTTTTCTTTCCCAAACAATGATGTAATAATGTAGCTTAGGTGACAAAGTGCCTGCTTAGTGTGTGCTTTGTTCCACCCTAGCACTGCATAAACTAGGCACATCTGGGGCACATCTGTAATTCCTGAACTCAGGAAGTGCAGGCAGGGAGGTCAGAAGCTCAAGGTCATCTTTAGCTAGCCGGAAAGTTCCATGGGACCATATTTTACACACACACACACACACACACACACACACACACACACACACTCACACACGAGAGAGAGAGAGAGAGAGAGAGAGAGAGAGAGAGAGAGAGAGACAGAGACAGAGAGAGACAGAGACAGAGACAGAGACAGAGACAGAGAGACAGAGAGAGAGAGATCCAACACCTCTGGTCTCTGTGGCCAGTCTTGTGCCTATACCCACTGCCTCCCCATGCACACAGAATCCTAAACAAAGGAGAAAGGAAAGGGCAGCGAGAGGGCTCAGCAGCACTTGTTGCCAAGCCTGATGGCCCAAGTTTGATCTCTGATACAGACATGTCAGAATGAGAGAGATGACTCCTACAGGTTGTCCTCTGATCTCTACACATACACCAAGGCACATGTGTGTGCAAGCACACACAATACATAATACATACATACATACTTACATACATACATAATGTAATTTAAATATAAAGCGGGACGCAATAATCATGCCTTCACTAGACTACAAGAAGAATGACTGAATAAATATCAGGCACGTGACATTATTATGGTAATTTTTTTGTTTTTAACTTTGGACCAGATCCACAATAGATTTATTCAGACTGTGGCTACTCAAAGTCTGGTCCAATGACTAGAAGAACCACTATTGTGTGTGTGTGTGGGGGGGGTGTTAGAGATGAAAATCTGGAAATTGGAGAGTGGCAGCTCATACCTCTAATCCTAACACTAAGGGAGCCTGAGGCAGGAGGCTAGCCATGTATCCCAGGCCTGGAGTTCAAGGTCATCTTCGGCTAGAAGACTGAAGTGTGACTCTTCCTCAAAAGAGATGGGGGTGGTGAGGAGAGAAGGAAAGGATAAGGAACAAAGGGAGGAAAGGAGAGAGGAAAGAAGGAAGGGCAGGAGGGGAGAAGAGAGGGAGGAAGAAGGGAGGGAAGGAAAGGACAGATTCAGGGACTCAGTCTGAATGTGCTGAATAAGAATCTGAACTTAATCAGGGTCCAGAGGGAACAGGCTCCACAGAGGAGGACATGCCCAGAAACTAGGTAGCTACTGGGCTATCTGGGAAGGAGGCCCAAAAGGGAGGCTGGCTTCCAGACCTGTGCCAACATGGGAATTTGACTCAGAAAGCTACTGATGTTGGAGCCTTGTAAGATCCCTATACATGGAGCTGGTGGCATAGTTTGGTGCCTGGAGCAGCTATAGGGGCACGGTGGTTGAGGCCAGGCCCCCAGAGCCTGGGGGATGCTCCGAGGTCAAGCGGCGGCTTGCTGGAGTACCAGGTACTGAGGAGTTGATCCACCTGCTCCCGGCTGGAGATCGCACGCAGGTGGGCCTTCCCGTTTCCACTATCCGGATCCTCCGGGAGCTCCGGGGGCTCCGAGGACTCCTGTGACTCTGGGATTCTATCAGCTGGGTCCCGACGTAACCCCAGAGCATGTAGCTCGCTCTGCATGCTTGCGAAGAAGTGCAGCACGCAACGGTGTGCGAAGTCCCGCGCATGCTCACAGCACGTCTCATCAAAGAGCTTCTGTTCCAGGTCCATATAGTTGCTCCAGTATCTGCGCTGTAGGAAGACTGTCTGGTTGAAGCAGGGCCTCAGACAGCGGGCTAGGAAGGCCACCACTATCACCAGCAAGGTTATACTCCAGCCGATGGCCTGGAGGACGAGAAGGCTTTAGTGAGATGTGGTAGCGCTCTGGTATTGCACACAGTGCGTGCTCCAAGGGCTCCTTCCTTTGTTTTCTCTCTATCCTTTATCACATCCATACATTTCACATTCGGTCACCATCCTGCCACACATCCTCCAGATTCATCCGTCTACCCACATCCCCTCCCCCCATTCATCCAGTCGTCCCTCCTCTCCTCTGACTGTCCATCACGGTCCCACCTGGCCATTCTTTCAGTTTTTCTTCCTTTTAGCTGCCCACCTATCCTCCTATCCACGCATGCCTTTAGACGTTGGGCATTGGTTCTAATGCTTTGAATTAATCCGGTCCCCAAAAATCAGAAATCTGTGTGTCCAAGTGCTAAAGGTCCTTGTACCCAGTTGGTTTTGATCAATCAATAAAGAGCCAACGGCCAATGGCTGGGCAGGTAGACTGAGGCAGGGCTTGGGGATTTGCCAGGTCTAGGAACTGGAAGAGAGGAAGAAAGGAAGAAAGGAAGAAAGGAAGAAATCACTGTGTCTCAGGGGGAAATGGATCAGATTTAGATCTATAGAAGAAAGTTCATCCAAAATGTAGGTGGATAGGGAAAGTGACCCTATGGGAGGAGCTGCCCAGAAAGTTATAGGACAACAAAGATAAAATATAGATTTAAAATGTGTTGGACCAGGGGTACTGGGGGGAAATGTATGCTAGCCAGGCAGAGGATTAGGACTGTCCAGCTTTTGAGCCAGTCAAGACATATTAAAATTAACTGGTGTGTGTGTGTGTGTGTGTGTGTGTGTGTGTGTGTGTGTGTGTGTATGTGTGTGTGACAGAGGTGGGGGTGTTGTGCGCCTAAACTCACAGTAGCATCCATATTCTTCTTCCTTCTGTTTATGGCCCACTCATCTATACACACCAACTATTTTATCTCTTTACCCAATATAATGGTTTGTATATGCTTGGCCCAGGCAGTGACACTATTAGGAGGTGTGGCCCTGTTGGAATAGGTGTGACTTTGTTGGAATAGGTGTGTCACCATGTAGGACTTTAAGAGCCTCATCCTAGATGCCTAGAAGCCAGTCTTCCACTAGCAGCCTTCAGATGAAGATGTAGAACTCTCAGTTCCTCCTGCACCATGTCTGCCTGGACGCTGCCATGGTCCCCACCCCCCATGACAACAGATGGAATCTCTGAACCTGTAAGCCAGCCCCAACTAAATGTTGTTTTTATAAGAGTTGCCTTGGTCATGGTGTCTGTTTATAGCAGTAAAACCCTCATTAAGACACCCAGCCTTGTGTATATTTCCCAGGCATTCTTGCAATGATGCTATATTTTGTGAGCTATTAAGCTGGATGTAAGGACAAAAGGGAAGTGTTAGGCCAACTGTGAGGGAAACTAGAAGCCATTTTCTAGTTCTGGAGCCCACACTTGCCCAACCATCCTCCTGTCTGTTCCCAAAGATGCAGGTTCCCCCCAACCCCCTGCCATATCCACAAACATGAAAATCCTTATCACTTGTAGATGAGATTCCCACCATTTACAGTTGTCTTTTTTCAGTCACACCCAGGCTCCCCACCAAACAAGTTGAATATAGTGTTTCCCTGAGGCCCTTAATTCCTTTCACACCCGAGTATAGGGCCCCCTGTTGTCCTGGAGCTTCTCTGTTTGTAATGGGCTCATAAATGCTCTGTGATGGACACGGGCTGGCTCAGGCGTTGATGGTGGTGGTGGAATTGGGAGCCTGGGTGGAGGTGGAGCCATGGATGCTTCCGTATAGTAGAATCCAAGCACCTGATGCGCGTCTTCCTTATAAGGATGTAGTTAGGAAGACCAATGAGGGGGTATCCAGAGCTTGCCTTGCCTGTTACTAGTTATGTGACTTTGGCCTTGTGAACTAAAACTCTCAGAGCCTCGTTACCTCATCTGAAACATAGGTTGTTAAGAACTGCCTGCATCTCCAAGAGTTGTTCTGAGAGTTAAACAAACAGATGCACAGAGAATGTGTAACACAGCTCCTGGTGTGGAAGTACTTAGTGAAAGGCATCATATGATTTTCAAGAAGGTTCGTGTCTGCAGTGGGAAGCAAGTGTTGCAGAACATTACCGGCTTCACTCTTCTGCCATCCAGCTCCTGGGACTTTGAGGAGGGCAGGTGTCTGGGACCTGTTTTGGGTCAGTTGGTATCAATGGCCTAGGGCTCTCACCTCTCAAGGATAGTGATCCCAATCCCTCTATACCTTCTGCTCTTGGTTATGGCCCCCGAAGTGAGGAGCATCCCCAGGAAGTCACATGGACCCCGCTCAGTACCAACTCCAAAGCCACACTGAGGATATCTACCTCAGTCAGGGTTACCATTGCTGTGATGAAACAACATGGACAAAGCAATGTGAGGAAGAAAAGGGCTTATTTGGCTTACACTTCTGCATCGTAATCTTTCACTGAAGGAAGCCAGGACAGAAACGCAAACAGGGCAGGAGCCTGAAGGCAGGAGCTGATGCAAAGGCCATGGAAGTGTGCTGTTTACTGGCTTTCTCCCCATGGCTTGCTCAACCTGCTTTCTTATAGAACCCAGGACCACCAGTCCAGGGATGGCACCATCCACTATGGTCTGTGCCTTCCTACATCAATCTCTAATTAAGAAAATGCCAGATTGGGGCTGGAGAGATGACTCAGTGGTTAAGAGCACTGGCTGCTCTTTCAGAGGTCCTGTGTTCAATTCCCAACAACTACATGGTGGCTCAAGACCCTCTATAATGGGATCTGATGCCCTCTTCTGGCATGCAGACAGAGCACTTACAAAAATCAATCAATAAATCAATCTTAAAAAAAAAAAGAAAGAGAAAAGAAAAGAAAATGCTCAACAGGCTTGCCTACAACCCCTTTTTTTTTGTTTGTTTGTTTTTGTTTTTTTTCAAGACAGGGTTTTTCTGTATAGCCCTGGCTGTCCTGGAACTATTTGTAGACCAGACTGGCCTCGAACTCAGAAATCCGCCTGCCTTTGCCTCCCAAGTGCTGGGATTAAAGGCGTGTGCCACCACAGCCCGGCTTACAACCCCATTTTTATGAAGGTATTTTCTTAATTGAGACTCTCTCCTCTCAGATGACTCTAGCTTTTGTGAAATTGACCTAACACTAGGCAGCATAATGTCTGAGGCGCCGAGGCCTGGGCAGAATCCACTTACCTGGGACAGGCACCGGAGGTACCGAGACACCGCCTTGCGGGCAGGGCTGTTTTTCACCAGCTCATCCTCCTTGCAGGGCACCTTGGCTAGGAAGAGCTGCACCTGCCTGGGGGTCATATTAACAAAATCCAGAAACTTCTCAGGGTCAACGGAGTTGCTGAAGGCACACACAAAACACTTCCCATCAAGGAGGGCCAGTAAGATCCAGACCAGGGGTGCTGCTAGAGCTCGCTGCAGCACAGAGGAACACATGTACCTGAAAGCAAAGAAAGGAGGTGCCAAGGGACAGACAGCCTGTGTGCGGCTGCAGTCAGGGAGGACTGCGCTTGCAGGGTGCACACCTCCTAGCTGTGGGAGCTTGCCTAGGATTTCTACACACACACACACACACACACACACACAGAGAGAGAGAGAGAGAGAGAGACAGAGAGAGACAGAGAGAGACAGAGAGAGACAGAGAGACAGATACACAGAGAGAGAGAGACAGACACAAACAGATACAGAGAGAGAGAGAGAACAGAAAGATAGACATAGAGAGACCAATAGATACATACACAGAGAGAGAGAGACACACACACATGCAGATATACAGAGACATGCACAGGAATACACACAGAGACAGACACACATAGAAAGACACACACAGAGACACACACATACACACAGACACATACACAGACACATATATAGACACACAGACACACACAGATACACATAGAGACATGCACAGACACACAGAGTCAGACACACAGACACACATAGACATACACAGACACACACACACACATACAAACAGACACATATATAACACACATGCACACTCACACACCAGCATAGCCTTATATCCCAGTTTGGCCTGGAACTCTCTGAGTGGTAGGTGAGAATGACCTTCAGCTTCTGATACTCCTGCTTCCTCTTCCTGAGCTCTGGGGTTACAGGAGTGTGCCATCCCATCTAGAGGATGCTATGCTGGGGTCTGGTCCAGGCCACCATGCATTCTAGCTAAGCACTTCACCAACTGACCTGCATCCTCAGAGCTTGGCCAAAGTTCTCAGTGTCTATGTGTCAAAGTCACATCAGTCTGGGAAGCAGGTCTGCTGGAGTCGAAGATCCAGCACTGAGGAAAGTGAATCTAGAGACGCCTTACCTGCAAAGCACTGGGCAGAGTGGGCCTTGGCCCCAGGCAGGCATTAATGACAGCCGACGGGCATTAGGGACTACTGAGCTTTGCCAGCTCATTTGTATGTATGTGCCAGACCCTGAGGACATAGCACTACAACACCGAGGGTGCTTGACTCTTGGTGCTTCCAAGAAAGGAAACACAGCTTTACATAAAGATTGCCTCTTGTTACGTGCAACAATCAAACAAACAAACAAACACACCTTACTATGCACTCAATGGGACTGGTGTGACCTGGGTAATTCTTAGAAATCCTGAATCATTCTTATGGTTACAGTAGTGGCTACAGAAAGGTGAAAATTGTTAGGAACAAAAATGTATATTTTCAGGACTGGCAAGATGAGTCAGCAGGTAGGGCTACTTGCTAAGGTTGATGACCTGAGTTCAATCCTCAGAGCCCATATTGTGGAAGGAAACAACTCCTGAAACTTTTCCTCTGACCTCTACACACACAGGAACGTGATTCCAGATGGGAACCAGAAACCAAGCAGAACATCTTTAGCTGTCAATCACCAGCTGGAGCCAGGAAGACTATATCTGATAATGTCAACTGCCTTGGGTGGCAGAGAGGTATGTGAGACCCTACCTGACGATGCCCAGGTCCTTTCTCCGGTGCCCTGC
The DNA here is from genome assembly GCA_902729485.2 of Mus minutoides. Lineage (NCBI taxonomy): Eukaryota > Metazoa > Chordata > Mammalia > Rodentia > Muridae > Mus > Mus minutoides. The sequence goes on from CACVCL010028357.1 coordinate 100,505, forward strand.
TGGCCGGCGCCACTCCTCCACCATCAACACAGACTGTCTATTGACCAAGAGACCACAGAGGAAGAGGGCCAGAGGGGGTGTGAACAGCAGGCCCAGGCCATAGAGGGCGTTGTAGCGCTCAAGGCAGGGACAGTTGAAGTCGAGGGAGGAGTACATCTTGACTGTGACAGCAGCCAGCAGGAGGCAAATGCCGTTCATCACCGACTCCGAGCTGGACTGGAGGTGCTGGAAGAGCATCCGGAACCTATCCATGACTGTAGCTGCGTGGACACAGCTGTGGGTGGGACACGGAGGCTTGATCACTCAGGGATGGCTACGGGGTTCACAGGATCCTCCAACCCAGCCTCTAAGGTGCAGTGAAGACTGAACGGAGAGGCAGGCTTTCTCTCGTCAGGTGCCAGGTGTGCGACCCTTCCTCCTCTGTAGGGCGTGCCACACTATGACCAGCCAGACCAAAGCATCACTAGGCAAATGGGCCCTATCAAGGTTTGTATACTCAGGTAGACAGTAGATGAGGCTCCCTGGGGACAGGCAAATTCTGGGTGTGGTGACACAGAGGACGAATGGAGCAAAATTATATTTTCTGCTGGAGCTAAAACCTGCTGGAGCCCCGGGGGATTTCCTGCATGCTTTTGGGCTGTGAGGAAGGTGAGGGGTGTTTACTCCTTCCCAGAGGCCTCCTAGAAGAGGAGATGCTGAGGAAGAGCATGGAGTCCCATCTCAGGGCTTCTTTTCAGAAGGGCTGGGAGAGGAAGGCCTTCCAGCAGAGGGTACTGTGTAAGCAAAGTCAGGAGATATCACACGGTTTTCTAGTTTGAATTCTGTTGCTGTGATAAAACTCACTGACCAGTAGCATCGTGGGGAAAGACAGGGTCTATTTCAGCTAAGAAGTTATAGTCCATCCTTGAGGGAAAGTCAGGATAGAAACTCAAAAGGGAATTTGAAGGCAGGTCTGCTTGCTATTCCACACAGCATTACTTCTGACCAAGAAACTCACGCCAAGGCCAAGAAAGTACAGCAGAAACCATGCAGGAATGCCTTTTCCTGGTTCACAGAGGTTTGGGTTGAGGTAACTGTCTTGTACAACTCAGGGCCATCTGCCTAGGTGATCGTGCCACCCATAGTGGACAGGGCTCGTTTAGAGCAATTAACAATCAAAACAATCTCCCACATATGTGCTCACAGGCCAGTCTGATCAGGACAGTTCCTCAGTCGAGACTCCATTCTCAAGGGCTCTAGGCTGTGATGGCAGTACAAGCTAACTGGGATGCACAGATGGCCTGATGGGGTTAGCTCCTCCTCCATTTTATTCTGTTACTGTGGATATCTGACTACCGAGTGACCCAGGATTAGCCAACACTACTTCCATCATCACAGTATCCTGCTTGAGTGTGATCATGTCTCCTATAGAACCCTAAGTTTGGTATTCAAAGCTCTCCTAACTTCCCCTTCAGTGACTGCCCACCTTCACCCCTCTGCTGACACTACCCTCACCCCCAGAGTCCTCTCACCCCCTGTCTCATCTGCCCCCCTCCCCTGAGAGCTCACACTTGGCTCTCGGTCGCAGATTTGCAGAACCTTACCTCCCACCCAGCCCTGCGATGCCTGACTCACTGTTGCCTATTGGTAGCCTTTGCTAGGTGTGGGGGTGGATCTCCCAACCAGGTAAAGACACACCCAGCATCAGGACCTGGATGCACTGTGCTGCTGTTAGCATCTGTGTTACTGCTAAGTACAGAGTAAGGGAAAGCAACGCCTGTCTCATGACACTGATGCTCTGATCCCCTTTGGCTCATCTCTAGCTTTGTTCTTCCTGAAGCCTGCCTGGTACTCACCCTCATCTGGAAGCACTGAGTGGGCTGTAGGTCCTGCTTCAGCTTCTCTCCATCTCTATCTCCACCTCACTCCCTTTGGTTTTCTCTGTTACTTATTCTTTCCAATCTCCCCAATTCTTCCATTCTGGTGTGGATGTGCCTCTCTCTGATCTTTGTTCCTCTTCTCTCCTCTCCTCCTCCTCCCCTCTCTTGCCCTCCCTTCTCCCTCCTCCTCCACCCTCCTTCTTCTTCTTCGTCCTCTGTCTCTGTCTCTCTCTGTGTCTCTGTCTCTGTCTCTGTCTCTGTCTGTCTGTCTCTCTCTCTCTCAGGACTAATACATCCTATTGCTCCCTCCTAGATTCCTGGACACCCTGCCCTATTCTGTTAGGGATCACACAGATCTGCAAAAGGAATTTTGAGGTCATTTTAGCCTGTAGTTTAAGACAGGTCATCCCAAATATGTCCTGTAGATTTACTAACTATTCATACATTAAACAACAAAATGTGGACCTCATTTCTGAATTATTGCTTTAAAAATGTGTATGGGTGTTTAGCCTGTGTATATATTTGTGCAGAAACCATAAGAGGGTTCAGATCTTCTGGAACAGGACTTAGAGACAGCTGTTAGCTGCTGTGGTGGGTGCTCAGAACCAAACCTGGGTGCTCTGCAGGAACAGGAAGTGCTCTTAGCTGCCGAGCCATTGTCTCTCCACGCCCTACTTTTGCTTTTCTAAGACTGGGTCACACTGGTAGCCCAGGATGGCCCACAATCCACAGAAATTTCCCTTCCTTCACCTCTTGAGTGCTGGGATCACAGGCGTGTGCCACCATGCCTAGTGCCACCATGCCTAGGTATGATTATTGCACACAAGATGCCCCTGTCCCTCTGAGACAGAATCAGGGAAAAGGGCCATGGGAGGCCTTGGAGGCCAGCAAGAGTGACATTGAACAAAGGGCTTGTATCTGGGGCCAGACCAGAAGAACTGTTTAATGTAACCTAGGGCAACATCTGCCACATTAAAAGAACTGACAGACACTCATATACATGCACAGAAGTATGCACGAACATAAAATAATTGTTTTTTAAATTTATGCTATGTAATGCATGTGGAAACGACAGGGCATCTTTGGGCAGTTGGTTCTCTCTTTCCACTGCAGGTTATGGGGGCTGAACTCAGGTTGTTAGCTTTACACAGCAAATATCTTTACCAACTGTCCCAACGCATACCACATTTTCCCAGACTAACCTCAGAAAGTCTGCGTGTCCGGCTTGAGATCACAGCCTGGTGACACAGAGCAAGGGAGAAGGTCTGGGAGCCTCCTACGCCTTTAACCTTAGTTAACTGTTTGGCTGTGGTCAAAAATAGGGACTGTCCTGGCTCACAATCCAGGGTGTCACGAAGAAGAGAGAACTGGCTGGAGGATAATGAGCCCCTTTGTGCATTCTAGTCTGCAGGATGGGGTGGCCTTAGGGTCCCTAGCCTCTTTCCAGCCTCAGAACTTTCTAGAAAAGAATGAACAACACTTCAGGAGGACAGTTTGAGAACAGCTGGATCAACGTCTATCCTGGACTAAGGTGAGGCAGGTGCTGGTATCCAGGTCAGCCCAGGTGCTGGTACCACACGGTGTGTAGCAGGCCATGTGTCTATGGCCACATGTATTTATTTACTGGGAAATATTTCAGCAAAGAGGAAGGCAAGAAGTGTGCCCACCACAAGTTAAGGAGACAATAATATCTGGGGTACAAGGATGGCTATAAACTTAAAAAACAAAACAAAATTGTGTTTTCAAGCCTGGGGCAGTGGTACACATCTTTAATTCCAGCACTTGTGAGACAGAGAGGCAGGTGGATTTCTGTGCGTTTGAGGCCAGTCTGGTCTACACAGCAACCAGGCCAGCCAGAGTTGCATAATAGAGAGACCCTTTCTCTAAATAAATAAATGACTGTAAAAAAAATTAAAATAAGCCGGGCGTGGTGGCGCACGCCTTTAATCCCAGCACTCGGGAGGCAGAGGCAGGCGGATTTCTGAGCTTGAGGCCAGCCTGGTCTACAAAGTGAGTTCCAGGACAGCCAGGGCTATAAAGAGAAACCCTGTCTCGAAAAACAAAACAAAAAAAAAAAACAAACAAAAAAAAATTAAAATTACTTTAAAATTCTGTTTTCATTTTTAAAAATTATTATTTCATGTATATGAGCACACTGTCAGTGTCTTGAAACACACCAGAAGAGGGCGTTACAGATGGTTGTAAGCCCCAGTGTGATTGTTGGGAATTGAACTCAGGACCTCTGGAAGAGCAGTCAGTGCTCTTAACTACTGAGTCATCTTTTTTTTTTTTTCTTTTCTTTCTTTCTTTTTTTTGTTTTTTTGTTTTTTTGGAGACAGAGTTTCTCTGTGTAGCCCAGGCTGTTCTGGAACTCACTCTGTAGACCAGGCTGGCCTCGAACTCAGAAATCTACCTGCCTCTGCCTCCCAAGTGCTGGGATTAAAGGCGTGCACCACCATGCCCAGCTCTGAGTCATCTTTCTAGCCTCTGTTTTCATTTTAGTAATATTGATTTTTTTTAAATTCCTAGTACAACTGTAAGATATATTTATTGGAAAAACTCAATGAAGGGGCAATATAAATTGGTGATCACATTTTGTTGCCTGAAGCCTGGGCCAGCGGGGCTTCTCCAGGGATAGAAACAGGGAGGGACAGAGAGAAAGTGTGCAAAGGCAGGAACATATAGATTTGGTGTGTGTGCAAAGGCAGGAACATATAGATTTGGTGTGTGTGTGAAGGCAGGAATGTATAGATTTGGTGTGTGTGCAAAGTCAGGAACATATAGATTTGCTGTGTGTGTGAAAGCAGGAATGTATAGATTTGCTGTGTGTGTGAAAACAGGAATGTATAGATTTGCTGTGTGTGTGAAGGCAGGAATGTATAGATTTGCGGTGTGTGTGAAGGCAGGAATATATAGATTTGCTGGGTGGCACTGTCTGAGACGAGATTTCAACCCCTAACATGCCAGGGCTCTGAGGCTGTGTCCTCCTACAAGGTCTTCAAAGTCTGGGTGATTTCCCCCCTCCCCCTCTGTCTCCCTCTCTCCCCTCCCCCTCTGTCCTCCTTCCTTCCCCCATCCCCTCTTTCCCCGCCCACCCATTCTCTTCCGGGAGTTTTTACTATGTTGCTGAGGCTACCTCAGCCTCCTCAGAAGCTGGAACTGTAACCAATACACCCACCTCTAGGAAAATTCCCTTAAAATGTGTTTCTAAAGCTTTTCTTTTTATGTGTGGGGGCTGGAGAGTTGACTCAGTGGTTAAGAGAGCTTGTTGCTGTAAAAGACCCAGGTTGAATTCCCAGCACCCAAATGGAGGGCTCACTGCCTTCTTGGACACCAGGGACACATGTGCTACACAGATGTCCATACAGGCAAAATACTCATAGACATTTACAAAAGTCTAAAAGATAAGATTTTATTTTCGTGTGTGTGTGTGTGTGTGTGTGTGTGTGTGTGTGTGTGT
>CACVCL010028358.1:0-67500 GCA_902729485.2 Mus minutoides
ACTGTCTAAGCCTTCTCCACTGTGTTTTAATGTCTCAGCCTCCACTGTGTTTCACTGTCAAAGCTTCTTCCACTCCTGTTTCCTTCTGTCTCTTCCTTTGCTCGGGAAAAACACAGGTGGCCACCAGGGTGCACCCCTTTCTTACAACTCTGATTGGCACACACCACTCACGGCCTCTTGTCTGAAACCATGGTATGCCTTCTAGCTTACCTCAGAGTGCAGTGCAGAGAGTGGGATTTGGTGTCCTTGTTGCATGCTCGGACCCGAAAATTAAGACCACCTACTTCAACATGACAAGACTGTCAGGCCTGAGAACCACAAGGCCTGTGCCAACATGACCTATTTGCTTTCTCCAGAGCAGAAGAGCTAAGACTATAAATCAATCATTAGCTTCAGCACTTGTTGTACCAGTAACTTCTGAGCCAATTTGTCTGTAACAATGGTATTTTACTCACCTTTGCAAAAAGGTTGCCCAGCAAACACAAGTTTACTTTTTAGAAGTTTGTCATTCTTGTATGCCTGTGTCTTGAACTTCACCCAAACCCAGTGAGTTCTTATCACTGGAGGCCTGTTAATACCAGCTGAGGCCATAACCCAACTCTCAGAACTGCATTACTTATTAAACAGCACCTTCTTATAAACTAAAGTTTGTGCAGAACATGATCTTCTCCTTACAACACATAGAGAGAAACTAAAACTTGCTTTTGTCTTGTTAGTGGACTGGCCTCTTCTTAGTCCTCTTACAAGGTCCTACTGAGGTCCTCTCAATGACACTGCCAGAGACCCTGATTTATGAAAGACCTTGTTCCGCAGAGGCTGTTGGCCCTCCCCTGAGGGGACAGGTGGGACAAAGTATGGGTAGTCTCAGCTCCATTTATTTTTCTTGACCCACAAGGTCAGCTTATATATCTCCCTAGGTAATTGACTCTGTTTTAGAAATATTTTGATAGTTGATAAGGTTTATAAAATGTCAGCTTTGCCTTGTGATTCATAAAACAATGGTTGTGTTCCTTTCTACCAATTCTTGTCTCTCCATGGTTTGAATTTAGGAATGGATGTAGCTCAGTGGTGGGTGAGACTGATAATATCACTAGAGAAAAGGCTATTGTAGTTCTTTTTGTCATCATTTTCCTTGGGATACAAGGACACTGTTGTTAGCCTTTGCTTTGTGTTGATGCAAACTACTTGGCTCGATATCATGTCTGTGAGACCTGAAGTTATGACATGTCCACCATCCCTGAGGATAAGTCCTTTCCTGGATCCTGGAGATAGAACAGTCAGGACTTCTGGACATGGCCATGCTCTCCACATGTCTGGGCCTCACTGAGGCCTCCCCTGTTCTCAACTGACTCCATGCATGCAGGTTGTGACTCTAATCCATCTGACTGTCTAAAGGGTACAATTTTTGCCAAGGCCACTTAGAATTGAGGTTTATTTTTGTTAAGAATAGTTTTGAGGTAGATTGTTGTAGTTTGAAGTTTGAGATATTCCCCAATATTTTTGGGACAAGTATTCTGAATTCTTGGTCCATATTTGGTGACCCTGTGCAACTGTTTAAGGTGTTGTCTTGCTGGGAGAATATTGCTGGCAGGCTTTGAGGTTTCAAAAGCCAACTGATATTTCCATCAGCTCTTTCTGATTATGCTTGTGGTTCAAGGTATAATGTCCTCAGCTAATCCATCTGTCTACCTCTGTTCTGCAGTCATGCTACTCGCGACCAGAACCATAAGTCAAATAAACTTTTTCTCCCTATAAATTGCATTGGTCCCAATAGTAGAAATAGAACTAAGACAAGGATTATAGTTTTGTTTTGTTTTGTTTTGTTTTGTTTTGTTTTGTTTTGTTTTGTTTTCAAGACAGCTTTTCCTCTGTGTAGCCCTGGCTGTCCTGGAACTCACTCTGTAGACCAGGTTGGCCTGGAACTCAGAAATCTGCCTGCCTCTGCCTCCCAAGTGCTGGGATTAAAGGTGTGCAGGATTATAGTTTTATTGCAACAAAAATGGACAATTTAGTGTACATATTACATTTAAATAAAATATTACAGAAATATCAAACATATTTCTTAAAAGATTTTACAAGGGTGGTAAAATGCCCCAGCAGATGGGGGACCCAGCACATGGGCCTGATGACCTGAGTTTGATCACTTGTCTAACAAATTGGGAGGAGACTTGATTCCTCTGTTATCCTGACCCCCAGAAACCTGTTGTAAACAGAGACATGTACTCATGTACACATGCACTCACACACACTCATGCCTGCACGAATGAAGTTTTTTTGATATTTCCTTTTGAGAATTTATTTAAGGTGGTCACTAATATTTTTGTGTCAGAAAGATGAATACCCACTTGTATGTTCACTAGCTCAATTATTTCAGTATGTCTATTTTAACAAATCTTTATAAGCTTGTTCAGTTTAAAACTCAAATTTCCACCCATAGTTTTTAGTGCCAATGCTACTGGCTGTTCCTGGGATAAAAATTTCATTTCTTTGACTTGTCTAGCTTGTCCTGGCTATGAGCATTTCTTGGCTTCTTCACCACCGTGAATGCCCATCTTCAAGTGAAGGAGTGTCATCAGATCTCTTGTTCTATGTGTGTGTATGTGTGTGTGTGTGTGTGTGTGTGTGTGTGTGTGTGTGTGTGTGTGTGTTTGGTGTAATTGATGGTCATGGTAGAATGCTAAAGGGGTATCTAAATTTTATAAATAGTATACAATGAAAATGCCTCCAATTAACATTTGTTTAGGGACTACTTGTGAAGACAGAGTGGCATTTCCACACACAGTAATTCAAGACAATCATTGCCTCTCGTTTTCTCTCTCTCTATCCCATCGAAATTTATCATTTCTTTGTGGAGAAAACATGCCAAGCCCCTTCCCTGGCTTTAAATGTGAACAGTGCCCTTTCTTTATAGCTGTGTGATGAACACAGCACACTGTGACTACTCTCTCCTTTGTCACTGCAACTTAGCACTGGTTGCACACACAGCCTTTCTCCATTGTTACTCATCTCAGTCGGCAGTACCCAGTATCCTACTCTACTCCACTGTGGGAGAAGAACATCCCACATCTGAATGAAATCATGTGCTACTTGTCTTTCTGTGCCTGGCTTATTTCACTAAGCATAATGATATCCAATTTTCTCTCTGTTGCTGCAAATGACAGGACTTCATTCTTTTTTATGGCTGAATAGTATTCCACTGTGTGCATACACCACGTTTTCTTTATCCATTCTTTATTTGACAGACAATTAGGTTGATTGTATATCTTAGCTATTGTGCATTTCGCTGCAGTAAACATGGGAATACAGATGTCTCTTTGATGGACTGATTTCATTTTCTTTGGACTTAAGCCCAGCAGTGGGGTTGCTGAATCATATTGGAGTTTTCTTCCCAAGTTTCCGAGGAAACTAACTCCATACAGCTTCTCACAATGCATTAATTTACATTCCCTCATAAGAAATGTGCATCTTAGCCAGGACTTCCTTTTCCTCCAATTCCTGCCCAGTACTTACTCTCTTTTGTCTTTTGATAATAGCTGATTTAACTAGGGTAGGCACTCATGAAGGCTTTGATTGGCATTTCTTTGGTGATCAATGATGTGAAACACTTTTCCCATATACTGGATGGCCATTTTTTGTCTTCATTTGGAGAGCATTGGAGTCTACCATCTATTTTTAAATCAGATTATTTAGATTTACACATTCTGGAAATGCAGCACTTGTGGAAGATACAGTCGTCAAATATTTTCTCCTTTTTGTAAGCTCTGATTCTCTGCCATAAAGATAAGCCTCGGTTTGATTTTTTCTTCTTACCTAATTTTGATTTCTGTTCCCTCTTTTTTGAAGGTATTTATGAAAAAAAAAACAAACAAAAGAAAAATACTAGAACTCTTTCCCCATCTATTTTTCTATCCAGAACATTCACAGCTTCTGCTTTGCGCTTGGATTCCCCTTTGCCTTCAGTGTCTAACCAGTGAGAATGTTTTCCCAGAACCCTTGACTGAAAAGAACATCATTTCTCCAGTGCCTTTTTCCTAGAACATTTATTGAGGATCAGTTGTCATATGGGTTAGCTTTAGGATCACTGCCTTGTTCATTAGTTATACATTTGCATTTAATGTAAATGCCATGGTATTTAAATAATGTATTTTAATAATTAGATTTTAAAAAATTAGTACACAGGGGGCTGGAGAGGGGACTCGGTGCTTACAGCTCTTCCAGAGGACCAGAGTTTAATTCCCAGCACCCACTTTCTGCAGTTCACAACCACTTGTAAGTCCAACTCAAGGGAACCTGATGTCCCCGTCTGTCCTCTATGAGTACCTATAAAGCTTGCACACATGTGGCATAAGCTCAGACAGACAGATATGCATGTACATAATTAAAAAGGAAACTATATCTTTAAATAGTATACAAATGAAAGCTTTCCATTCTGGGTTTGTTTGTTTGTTTGTTTATCAGTTTATATTTTTACGTTATAAATGTTATCCCTCTTTCTGGTCTCCCCTCCATAAACTCCCTTCCCTCTACCCCTCCCCTTTGCCTCTAAGAGGGTGCTCCCTCCCCACCCACTCCCATGTTACAGCTCTAGCATCCCCCTTCTCTAGGGCATCAAGCCTCCACAACACCCAGTGCCTCCCATCTCACTGATGCCAGACTTATCTGCTACATATGTAGCTGGGGCCATGGATCCCTTCATGTGAACTATTTGATTGGTGCTTTAGTCCCTGGGAGCTCTGCAGGGTCTGGTTAGTTGATACTGTTATTATTCCTATGGGGTTGAGATCCCTTTCAGCTCCTTCAGCCTTTCCCCTAAGTCTTCCCTTGAGGTCCCTGGAGTTAGTCCGATGGTTCAATGTGAGTATCTGCATCTGTATTAGTCAGGTGCTGGCAGAGCCTCTCAGAGGACAGCCATACCAGGCTACTGATTGCAAGCACATCTTGGCAGCAAGTGTCTGGATTTGGTGTCAGCAACGGAATGCATAATGTGACAGTCTCTGGATGGACTTTCCTTCAGCTTCAATCATCCGTTTCTGTTGATAACTCCTCACCTATTCCTCTCCCTCATTCGGTCCCCTCTACATTTCCTGAAGGTGTCTTTCTCTAATTTGACCACCTCTGCTTTTGTGTCAGCATATTCTCTTAGCCTCTACCTCCCTGCCTTTTCTTCTCTTCTTCTCCATCAACCTCCCCTTCTGACCTATTTTTCTACCTTCACAGCTAGGATCCATATGTGAAAAAAGCCTGCAGTATTTGTCTTTCTGAGTCTAATATATTCTGCTTAAGGTAAACATTTCTAGTTCGACACAGTTTCTTCCAAATGTCCTGGTTTCATTTTACTTCATGGATGAATTAAATACTTTGGTGTATGCTTACTACAGTTTTTTCATCTTTCTTTGATAATGAACTTCGGGCTGGTTAAATTTCTTAGTGAATGCGAATAAAGGAACAACAAGATGGTACATAAGAGGACCTGGAATCTTCTGTGGCTACATCAAGAAGTGAATCACATGGTAGACCTATTTTCAGATTCCTTTTTTTTTTTAAGCACGCTACATACTGACTTCCTTGGTAGCCACATAAGTTTGCACTCTTACCAATGAATAAGATGTACCCTTTCTGATGTCTTCAGATTTGCGATCATTTGCTATCTTGATAGCCATTCTAGGAAGAGAAGGAATCTCAAACCAGTTTCAAATTAGCATTTCTCTGATGGCTAAATATGTGGAATACTTTCCCAAGTATTTGCTGGCTATTTGCATTTCTCCTTTTAAGAGCTGTATGGTTAATTGGTTCATAGTTTGTTGATGCAAAGATTCTTTTGAGAAGTATGTTTAATTTGCACGATTTATTACACCTCTAGTTATCATCTTCCTGTATGGAGTATATAGAAAAAATGCTCTCATGCTCCGTAGCTTCCCTCTCACTCTGCGGCTCACTTCCCTTGCTGGGCACACTCTTCTCAAATGTTTATAGCACCATTTGTCAGTGCATGGGGTTCTTTTTGTTTTTCTTTCTTTTTTTTCATTTTTTAATTAGATATTTTCTTCTTTTACATTTCAAATGCTATCCAGAAAGTCCTCTATACCCTCCGCCACCCCCTGCCCTGCTCCCTTACCCACCCACATCCACTTCTTGGCCCTGAAATTCCCCTGTACGGGGGCATATAAAGTTTGCAAGACCAAGGGACCTCTCTTAGCAATGAGGGCCGATTAGGCCATCTTCTGCTACATATGCAGCTAGAGACACAAGCTCTGTGGGTACTGGTTAGTTCATATTGTTGTTCCACCTATAGGGTTGGAGAACCCTTCAGCTCCTTGGGAACTTGCTCTAGCTCCTCCATTGGGAACCCTATGTTCCATCCAATAGCTGACTGTGAGCATCCACTTCTGTGTTTTCCAGGCACTGGCATAGCCTCACACAAGACAGCTATATTGGGGCCCTTTCAGGAAAATCTTGCTGGTGTGTGCAATAGTGTCTGCATTTGGTGGCTGATTTTGGTATGAAACTGAAGGTACTCTTTCCAATTCATTCTATGAAGCCACAATTACTCTGATACCTAAACCACATAAAGACACAACAAAGATAGAGAACTTCAGACCAATTTCCGTTATGAATATCGATGCAAAAATACTCAATAAAATTTTTGCTAACCTAATCCAAGAACACATCAAAACAATCATCCATCATGACCAGGTAGGCTTCATCCCAGGAATGCCAGGATGGTTTAATATACGGAAATCCATCAATGTAATCCACTATATAAATAAACTCAAAGACAAAAACCACATCATTATCTCCTTAGATGCTGAGAAAGTATTTGACAAAATCCAACACCTATTCATGATGAAAGTCTTGGAAACATCAGGAATTCAAGGTCCATACCTAAACATAATAAAAGCAATATACAGCAAATCAGTAGCCAACATCAAACTGAATGGAGAGAAGCTGGAAGCAATCCTACTAAAATCAGGGACTAGACAAGGCTGCCCACTTTCTCCCTACCTATTTAATATAGTACTTGAAGTCCTAGCCAGAGCAATTTGACAACAAAAGGAGGTCGAGTGGATACAAATTGGAAAGGAAGAAGTCAAAATATCACTTTTTGCAGATGATATGATAATATATATAAGTGATCCTAAAAATTCCACCAGAGAACTCCTAAATGTGATAAACAGCTTCACTAAAGTAGCTGGATATAAAATTAACTCAAACAAACCAATGGTCTTTCTCTACACAAAGGATAAATGGGCTGAGAAAGAAATTGGGGGTTCTTTTTCTATCACTGGAATCTTTTTTAAAAATTTATTTATGCATTTATTTATGTATTTATTTTTGAGAGTCTTTCCCCTCACCTGCTACAGCACTCAGCAGAGTAGGCCCTGGACATAGGAGTTGCAAGTGAGCTATCCAGAGGTGGAGGGCATGACTGCAGTGCGGGAGTGAGGATCGACAACTCTTGTCTACTGTGTGGTGAATGGGACATGGGAAAGTTGCCTTCTTCTTGTCCCTTCTTGTAGGCAGCTGAGGCTCCAGGCAGCTGCTGCTCCGTGCAGCCTCAGCTCTCCGCCATTACTCTGGGCACTGGAAGCCAATTGGGTTAAAACTTCTAGTAGCACCCCAGTGCACAACCTGCTAGGAGCAGTAGGATAAAGCCAATTAGCCAACACTCCAGGCTTTAGTCAAATGCAAGGCATATTTGTTTTTTTATCCGATGCTGAAAAACAGAGGGTCTGACTTAGAGTGATATTAGTGGCATTATATATTTTAGGTTGCTCACCCATAGGGGTTGTGCAAGGTACCTCATTTGTGCAAAAGGTCGAAAAGAGGGTAGGCAAAACAGCTGAATTACTATGTACTGGCATAGGGACTGGACAGGTGCGGGCAACAGCCCATAATTTTAACATATTACCCATTTGCAGATTCGTCAGGAGTATCAGTAGATGTAGGTGTTTCTTCATTATTCTTTTTCTCTGCCACATCTTCCAAGGGAGGGGTCACTCTTAGTATCAGTCTCTTGGTTATCTAAATTGGTTCTTTGTCCTTAGGAAAAACACAAACAGCTCCCCCTGAACTGTGAAATGACCGGGTCTGGACCTAGCCATGACCCGGATAATAGATCTTTCCATTTAACATATTGTGAATGTATAGGAATTATGGCAGCATGCCTGTCAGCTGCCGAAAGGCCATTATTATCCAAAATTTAAAAATTTAAAGTAAAAAGGGCTAAGGATCGTCTTTCTTTAGGTGATCTACCATGTCCTATTCCCTCTTTTTGTTTTTGTAAAATTTCTTTGAGGGTTCTATGAGTTCATTCAATAATACCTTGACCCTGGGGATTATAAGGGATTCCAGTCATATGGTGCACCTGCATAGAAGTGCAAAATTTATTAAAAGATGAGGAGGTATAGGCTGGGCCATTGTCCATTTTAAGGTGTGAAGGTTTTCCCCAAGCTGCCCATGCTTTGAGGCAGTGGGACATAACCTTTTTACAGGTTTCTCCAGTTGCAGGGGAGGTGTGGACCATGCCTGAACAGGTGTCTACCGACACATGAACATATTTAAGGGTACCAAAAGATGGAACATGCATTACATCCATTTGCCATATATGTAAAGGCTTAAGACCACGAGGATTGACTCCTGTGTGAGTCAGGTGATGGAACTGTACACAATTGGAACATTAAAGGACAATCTCATGAGCCAATGCTCTAGAAATATGAAAAATTTTCTGTAAAGTGGAGTCAGAAACATGGTACAGCTTGTGAAATTCTCGAGCTTGTTCTATTGGTGATGTAAAAAAGATAAAGCTGGCGCAAGTGCTAGCGTCCACCAGAGCATTGTTATACCTCATTGGGCCAGGTAAAGATGTGTGAGCTCAAATGTGTTGGAGAAAATATTTGCAGGTTCTGTTCCATATCAAGCTTTGTATTTTTGCCAGGATATTTGCAACAGGGCTGGAAATTTTAATAGGTCCTATTAATTCCAGAATTTTCACCACATTTACCACATAAACTGAGTCTGATATTAAATTCAAAGGTGTGTGAAATCTTTTAAATACTTAAGACAATCAAACATTCCACCAATTGGGGTGTTCCTGGGATAAATTGTATCATAACAGGTTCATCACTGTTTACCATATAGGCACCTATGCCTGTCTTTGATCCATCTGTAAAAAATGTCTGAACCATCAGGTATGGGTTTTAATGAGGTCACTTTGGGAAATATAATGGGGTGTTCTGTTATAAATTGTAACAAAGGATGTTTTGGATAATGATTATCTATAATACCTGAATAACTACAAAGAAATATTGTGCAATCATCTACCAGGGCTGCCAAAGTCCGAACCTGATAGACTGCATAGGGCACTATAATTTTTTGAGGGGGGAGGCAATCCAAAACTCTGTATGCAGCTTTTTATACCTAATATGGCTATTTGGGCAATCATGGCTGGATAATATTCTAATGTTTTGGAGGGTGAAATATGAGGATGAATCTACAATAGAGGTCCAGTTTGCCAAATAACCGCAGTAGGTTGTTTATAGCTTCTTAGAATACATAACATCAGTGGTTGGTCTGGAGAAACTTTTGCAAGCAGCTTCCACTAACCTTGCCACAAAATCTGAGAATGGCTCTGTGGGTCCCTGTATAATTTTTGTAAGGTTTCCTGATACCTCTCCTTTATTAGGCAATGCTTTCCATGCTTTGGTGGTTACCCCATTAATCTGTGTGTAGACTACTTCTGGTTAAGTAGTCTGCTAATTTGCAAAGCAACCTAGGCCAAGTAACATATCCGCGTCCCAGTGCTGATCAGGATCACATCTGGTGGCCAAGTTTGCTGCCGCCTGCTGATTTGCAAACTCATAGCTAAAAGTTTTCCACTTTAAATATTGTCCTGGTGATAATCAGGCTTGCACCAGGTTATTCCAATCAAATGGGGTGAGGCAATATGCTGTCAATGTCTCTACCTGTACAATAGTAAAGGCTGCAGCTACTCCATATGTATGGACTGATTCTGCTATTGATTTTATGGTTTTGAAATCAATGGGTTGGTGATAACGGTTCCCCTTGATCATTGGCATAGACTGGGAAGGATAGGCTAATCTCTCGCCATACCTCTGGATTAAATGATCTTCCAGAGTGTTTCCCCCCACTAGACTCCACTCCCTCATAATTTGGATTATAAGGAGGAGCAGAAGGTACTTGAGCCACAGGCAAATGTACAAGGGCTCTCTTACTGAGGTCTGTCTTCCTCTGTCCTTTTTTCACTTTACTTTTGAGCTGAAACCCTTTATCATCTGGGTGGTATCACTCCTTTTCATATTTAGCAGCCTCCTCATTAATATCCACCTCTTCTCCCGAAGAGAAGTCTGAATTGGAAAGGTGCAATTCCTTGAGAGAGGGGTAAATCCCCTTTTCTTATTACCCTTTTATTTTATGAGTAGGTTCTAGCCTCCCTTTCACTGTTTTGTCTTTACCACTTTGCTTTTGTCCTTTCTCATTTTCTCCCTCAGACATGCTCTCCTGATGTTCTGTGAGAGCCTTTTGTCCCACCCTCACTGCTTCACAACATTTGGCGTCCTCAAGACAAGCTTTAACCATTTTCCAAATAGGCCTAATCCCTGGTTTTAAGCTTCTTTCCTCTGCTTGGTGTCTAATATCCCTGCCAAGATTCTCCCAAGATGGTAAAGTAAATGAACCAGAAACAACAAACC
Organism: Mus minutoides; assembly: GCA_902729485.2. Taxonomy (NCBI): domain Eukaryota; kingdom Metazoa; phylum Chordata; class Mammalia; order Rodentia; family Muridae; genus Mus; species Mus minutoides. The sequence continues at coordinate 10,710 of CACVCL010028358.1, forward strand.
AAGGGGCTATCCTGTCTATCTCAGCCAAGAACCCTATTAAGACTGTCCTATCAATTTTGAGCTTTCATTGTTCTAACAAGTCTTGGAGGGCCATTAAGAGCTGTGCTGACGGCGAGTTTCCCATGCTGCTTACTTATAACACAAAGGCTGCCTATACTCAGAATCATGGCTGTTCCACTGTGTCTATGTCACAGGGAACGAACTCGTGTCCCAGACGATGACAATTAAGGCACAGACAGCAGCTGAGGACTAGAAAGAACTCTACCAAAACAGCCACACCAACCCAAAGTGGATCAGCAGTGTAAGAAACCATAACCTCCCTAAAATCTTCCGGGAAGCTTACTGGTACCTCTGCTCCATAGCTGATGATTTCTGATCCCACGAGGAGAATCCTTGGTTCCCGGTTTTGGCACCACTTGGGACAGACTCACTTGACCAGCAAGAAAGACATGCCACCACGGGGATCTTGTCAAACAGCCTTTACTCAGGAGCGCCTTGATTGTAGTTGCCCAGTACCCTGAGCAGCATGAGAGCTGCTGCTTATATACCCTACCAGGGAAGGGGAGGGTGTCGCAACCAGCTGCACCTCATTAGCATATGGCCTGTTTGGGAGGGGCTATCACTTGAGGAGAATGACACATGTGCACTAGGCTTCTTTACCTGACAGCCGGCCAGTCCTCCGCACCATCTCATAATGGCGGAGAGCAGTGGCTGCACAGAGCTGCGACTGCCTGGTGGTGGAGACACTTCCATTAATGCTATGACCCCTTTTAATATTACCACTCTTATTATGCTACACAATTGCTCCATCCCTTGGCAGCCAAATGTGACTACTGGTAACAGTACCCAGTGCAAGGTTCTACCATGATGCTTGCCAGATCAAGAATTTCCCCCAGTCTATTCTCCATGCCAAAGTGATGTTACAGAGGCTAAACAAATTATTCCTGGGTTTGAATTTTCTCCCTGACTTAAAGGATCTGTGTTTAATACTAAAAAGAATGAGACTGGTCCTAGGAATAGATGGCCATGGTATCAATGGCTTTTAGTTAATCAGCATGGCGCTTTCACCTCACTAACTCCCTTTGCAAGCTTGAAGGGAGAAGTTTTTGAATTGTGGAATGTTTCAGCCCAGAGAAACCCAGGCTACAATATGACTGGGGCCAATCTCACCAATATTGCATTTAACAATCAATTGTCCAATAGTACTTTAAAATCTAGACCTGTATGTGTCCGTCCACCATTTTCTTTCTAGTTTCTGATGAGCCCGGGTGTTAGTGCCGACCTATTTTGCAATACCACCAATGTAACCTGCTTCCTTTCAGAATGTTGGAATGGCACCAGGAAACTTGCTGTGGTGACAGCTTTGTTCCTGTCCCAGTGGAAGCAGATCCCAATAGTTTCCCAATAGTTAATTTGTTTAGACATAAAAGAGATATTGGTGTTACTGCTGCTATCATTACTGCCATTACTGTCTCAGCAACTACTGCAGTTACTGTGGCTATAGCCATGGCAAATCAAGTACAAGCAACAGAAACAATTAATAATATTGTGGATCCAGTATCCACCGCTTTGATGGTTCAAGAAGATGTTAATGCCCATTTGTCATCTGGCATTTTATTGGCAAATCAAAGAATTGATTTACTTCAGGAAAACATGGAAGAACTATTTCAGTTGATTCAATTTTCCTGCGTTTCCCATTTTAAGAATTTGTGTATTATCCCACTAACTGCTGATATGTCTGAAAACTTTAATTATAGCAGGGAGTTGTCGGAGTATCTTCAAGGGAATTGGACTGCAGAAGCAGAACGACTTTCCTGGAAACTCCTTATCCAGATTTCCATTCTGAACGGCACCAGAGTCAACCCTGTCACCTTGGGAGACTTCACCTCTTGGCTGTCCAATGCCTTTTTCTTTTTTAAAGAATTGGCTGGGGTGCTAGTTTGGGGTGTCCTGGTGTTTGCAGGTTGTGTACTTTGCCTCTGGCTGTTATGTCTCTTGAGATGCACCCAGGCTCGGCAGAAGGCTGCCATTATTCAAGCCCTGATGGCCATAGACGAGGGCATTTCACCTGAGTTCTTGTTGGCCTCTCTTAAGAGTTTGTAATGATTTCCTAGCAGACTGGTTTGCCAATTCTTCCCTGGCTTAGGGGCAGACCTGATGACACTCACTATACCACCTCAAAGGATGATGGAGTATGGAAATTCAATTCTGTTGACAGAGTGACACAATGCAGTGCAGGGGATTTTCCATACAGGATAGATTCCTCAAGAGCATGTGAAATTGCATGGAGGTTTCATGCCATCTTGACCCCAAAACTTATCCTGACCTATCCTCCCCCTGATAAAAAGGCACAGAGACGGGTGTGCTAAAATACGCCTATAGCTCAAAGACTAGGGCAGAAATTCATTACAATGTCTCATGATTGCACAAGGGATTTGATCTCTGTTCTCCTCTGTTACAGCCAAGTCTGCCAGTAACATGCTGGTGGCACCTCCTTCTACTCCAGAGGTCTCTATGGAGATGGATTGGTGGTCATGTCTGATGGTAGCCCGATTTCCTATCAGTCACTTGTCAAAGGCTGCTCCCTCAGGCTAGGGTGTTCGCTGACCAGATTTGCAAGACTTCATTTTTAATTAATAAAGAAGGGGGAGATGTAGGCAGCCACGGCTCTCCGCCATTACAAGATGGCATGGAGGACTGGCTGGCTGTCAGGTAAAAAAAGCTTAGTGCGCATGTGTTGCTCTCATCAAGTGATAGCCCCTCCTGAATGGGCCATATGCTAATGAGGTATAGCTTGTTGCACCAATCCGCAATCACTATGACACCCTCCACTTCCCTGGTAGGGTATATGAGCAGCAGCTCTCCCACTGCTCAGGGTCCTGGGCAACTACAATCAAGGCGCTCCTGAGTGAAGGCTGTTTGAGAAGATCCCTGTGGTGGCATGTCTTTCTTGCTGGTGGAGTGAGGTGCGTCGCACCTTCTCCCCTGTCAACTAGAGCATGTAGGAGAGCTGACCCTATGGTCATCTGAGTGGGAGAACTGGCCATGTCTCTCGCATTTGAAAGAATGGCTCCTCTACCTTTCCTAGGCAGCAAGGTATTGCTATGTCTGATAGTGCGGGTGTGGATATGCTAGACCAAATGGGCACCAGAGCTGGAGGGTATCTCTGCCCCTTGCTGGCGGCAGCATCTAATGGGCCAGGTGAGGCAGAGTAGGAGAGCCAACCACGGGTATAAGAGAAGTGACTGACCAGTTCAGATACCTCCTAGGCCTAGCTCTAGGCCTTTAAATTGCCCCACCCCAAGATTTGCTCCACTGATGAACTGCTGGCGTGAGGTGAAGGGGTCAGTCATAAAGATCCAAAACTACAAGATCTGCATGACACAGGGCAACAAGAGGATATAAGTCAATCAAGGAGTCACAGTGAGGTTCCAGTACTGATCGTGTACAAGAAGCAAGAGGCTTCACACCAGTCCAATGGCTCACTGCAATGAATATTTCAAGCAAAGAATTATTGATAAAAGGGTATATTGTGACACACTACAGCTTACACAGTGAGTTTTTTTCCCCCTCTATTGATAGGGGAGGTTGGAAGGGTGGAAGGTGGGTATGAGGGGAGAGGGAGATGAATGGGATTGGAGTGCATGAAGTGAAATTCAAAACAAACCAATAAAAAGGTTTTTAAAAAGAAAAAAATAATTTCTTTATTTATACCTTTGCGTTTTCCCTCCAGAAACTTCAGTGTTTGTATTAAGACAGTTAATCCATTTTAAATTGATTTTTTTTTATAGAGTCGTTCAGGTGAGTCTAGTTTAAAATTTCACTTGGATATTAAGCTGTAATCGCACTGTCTTCAGAGATGATGTCCTTTCTCCACTGCATGTTTGACACCTTTCTAAAAACTTATCTCCAGGTATATGAGCTTATTTCTGGGGCCCTCTGTTCTATCTTGTTGGTCTTCTGTTGCTATGTAGTTTTATCATGATACCTGTACCTTTATGGTTCTGTAATGTAATTTGAGGTCAGATGTATACTGCTGTGTGAATTCTTATATTTGTTTATAGTTGATTCTGCTCTTTAGGGTCTTTTGTGATTCTGGGTGGAATTTAAAACTACTCAACATGTTTTGAGAAGAAAGTCATGGGAATTTTGATGGGAATTGCATTATTTGTACCTTGCTTTTGTTAATACAGCCATCTTTACAAAGTCACTGCTGTCAGTCCATGATCATTGAAACAATCTCCATTTTCTAGCGTTTTCTTCAATCTCCATTGGAGTATAAAGGTCTTTCACCAGTTTGGTGAAGTTTATTCCCAGATTCTTTGAAGGTATTGTGAATTAAATATTTATCCTTATTTCTTTCTTAGTTCGTTATTGGTGAAAAAAGTTGCTGTTCTATTGTATATCGATTTTGTAGTCTGCTCTTTTGATGAGGAATTTTGGTGGATCTAAGAAGTTTATGGTGAAGTCCACAAGGTCTTATATGTATAGTTCATGCCCTCTGTAGATAAGGGTGATTTAACTCTCTGGCCTTTCTGATTTGTATTCTCTCTCTCTCTCTCTCTCTCTCTCTCTCTCTCTCTCTCTCTCTCTAACACACACACACACACACACACACACACACACACACACACACACACACACACTATTGCTCTAGCTTGCATTCCGAATAGTGTATTGAATGAGTCATAGAGTAGACACTCTTCTTTCAGCTTTTATAGGAAATTTCCAGTGTTCTCTTATATTTAGTATAATGACAAGCGTACATCAGCCATAGTTAACTATTATGTTGAAATATAATGAGGGTTATATTCCTACTAACCTTCATTTCCTTAGGGCTTTTATCCTGAAGTCTTGTTAAAATTTTTCAACTATTGTTTTTATCTCTATGGAGCATAGCATGCATTTGTGTGCTCATTCTGCAAACATAGTTTAATTCACATATTTATTTGGGTAGGATGGAACAAGCTTACATGGCAGTGATGAAACCAATTTGGTAGTGACAAATGACGCTCTTAAAATTTTACTGTTCTTCATTTTAGATGTGTAAGTGTCTTACTAGCATGTATGTATGCACTAAGTGCACACTTGGTGTCTGTGGAGCTCAGAGGAGGTCAAACCACCTGAGAGTGGAATTAAGGTGGTTGTAAACCATCATGTGTTTGCAAATATCTGAACCTGATCCTTCCAAGAGAGCAACAATTGCATTTTAACCAGTGAGACATATTTTTAGCCCATTAATAATATTTTTTAGATTCAATGTATATTTTATTGAGAATTTGTTAGCTATGTTCTGTATGGAGATTGGTGTATAGTATACTTTCTGTTTTACTATTATCTTATTTAAGTATAAGGGCAATACTGTTCTTGCACAAGCCATTTGGAAATAGGTTTTTTTTTTTTGTATTTATATTGTATAGAAAAATTCAATTAGTGTTACTGTTAGGTTTTCTTTTCAAGTTTGATAGAATTCTACAGCAAATTTATCTTGTCCTGGAAATTCATTAATAAAATACATTTAATTGCTTCTCTAATCTCATTTTCTATGTGTGTTTATGTATTCTTGATTAAATTTTATAGCTCACATATGTTTTTAAGGTTATTCATGTCTTCTAGATTTTTTTTTTTTTACCTTTTTGGAATATATTTTTCAAAATATGCCCTTGTGATTCTCTTTATTTCATTGGATTTTGTTGTAGCAATTCCTGTTCATTACATTTATTTTACAATTTTCTTTTTTCCCCATTTTTTATTAGATATTTCCTTCATTTACATTTTAAATATTATCCAGAAAGTCCCCTAAACCTTCCCTCATCCCCCGTCCTGCTCACCTACCCAACCACTCCCACATCTTGGTCCTGGCCATCCCCTGTACTGGGGCATATAAATTTTGTATGGCCAAGAGGCCTCTCTTCCCACTGATGGCCAACTATATATGCAGCTAGAGACCTGAGCTCTGGGGGTACTACTTAGTTCATGTTATTCTTCCACTTATAGGGTTGAAGACCCCTTCAGTTCCCTGGGTACTTTCTCTAGCTCCTTCCTTGGGAGTCCTGTGTTCCATCTAATAGCTGACTGTGAGCATCCACTTCCCTGTTTGCCAGGCTCTGGTATAGCCTTCCATGAGACAGCTATATCAGGGCCCTTTTAGCACTATCTTGCTGGTATATGCAATCATGTCTATGTTTGGTGGCTGATTATGGGATGGATCCCCGGCTGCAGCAGTCACTGGTTGGTCCATCCTTTTCATCAGCTCCACACTTGATCTTTGTAACTCCTTCAATGTCTGCTTTGTTCTTAATTCTAGGAAGGGGTGAAGTGTCCACATTTTGATCTTCATTCTCCTTGAGTTTCATGTGTTTAGTAAATTGTATTTTGGGTAGTCTAGATTTCTGGGCCAATATCCACTTATCAGTGAGTACATTTAATGTGAGTTATTTTGTGATTGAGCTACCTCATTTAGGATCATACCCCCCAGATCCATCCATTTGCCTAGGAATTTCATAAATTCATTGTTTTTAATAGCTGTGTAGTACTCCATTGTGTAAAAGTACCATAATTTCTGTATCCATTCCTCTGTTGAGGTACACCTGGGTTCTTTCCAGATTCTGGCTATTATAAATAAGGCTGCTATGAACATAGTGGAGCATGTGTCCTTATTACCAGTTGGAACATCTTCTGGATGTATGCCCAGGAGAGGTATTGCAGGATCCTCTGGAAGTACTATGTCCAATTTTCTGAGGAATCGCCATACTGATTTCCAGAGTTGTTGAACAAGCTTGCAGTTCCACCAACAATGGAGGAGTGTTCCTCTCTCTCCACATCCATGCCAGCATCTGCTCTCACCTGAAAATTTGATCTTAGCCATTCTGACTGGTGTGAGGTGGAATCTCAGGGTTGTTTTGATTTGCATTTCCCTGATGTTTAAGGATGTTGAACATTTTTTCAGGTGCTTCTCAGCCATTCAGTATTCCTCAGCTGAGAAGTCTTTGTTTAGCTCTGTTCCCCATTTTTAATGGGGTTATTTGATTTTCTAGTGTCCACCTTTTTGAGTTCTTTATATATATTGGATATTAGTCCCCTATCTGATTTAGGATTGGTATAGATCCTCTCCCAATCTGTTGGTGGCCTTTTTGTCTTATTAACAGTATCTTGATCTTACAGCACAACCCATTGCTGTTCTATTCAGGAATTTTTCTCCAGTGCCCATATCTTTGAGGGTTTCCCCACTTTCTCCTCTATAAGTTTTAGTGTCTCTGGTTTTATGTGGAGGTCTTTGATCCACTTAGACTTAATCTTTGTACAAAGAGATAAGAATGGATCAATTCTCATTCTTCTACATGATAACAGCCAGTTGTGCCAGCACCATTTGTTGAAAAAGCTGTCTTTTTTTCCCACTGGATGGTTTTAGCTCCCTTGTCAAAGATCAGGTGACCATAGGTGTGTGGATTCATTTCTGGGTTTTCGATCCTATTACATTGGTCTACTTGTCTGTCCCTGTTCCAGTACCATGCAGTTTTTATTACAATTGCTCTGTAGTACAGCTTGAGGTCAGGCATGGTGATTTCACCAGAAGTTCTTTTATTGTTCAGCAGTGTTTTTGCTAGTCTAGGTTTTTTTTTGTTATTCCAGATGAACTTGCAAATAACCCTTTCTAACTCTGTGAAGAATTGAGTTGGAATTTTGATGGGGATTGCATTGAATCTGTAGATTGCTTTAGGCAAGATAGCCATTTTTACTATATTGATCCTGCCAGTCCACCAGCGTGGGAGATCTTTCCATCTTCTGAGATCCTCTTCAATTTCTTTCTTCAGAGATTTGAAGTTCTTATCATACAGATCTTTCACTTCCTAAGTTAGAGTCATACCAAGATATTTTATATTGTTTGTGACTATTGCTAAGAGTGTTGTTTCCCTAATTTCTTTCTCAGCCAATTTATCCTTTGTATAGTGAAAGGCCATTGATTTGTTAGAGTTAATTTTATATCCAGCTACTTCACTGAAGCTGTTTATCAGGTTTAGGAGTTCTCTGGTGGTGATTTTAGGATCACTTATACATCCTATCATATCATCTGCAAATAGTGGTATTTTAACTTCTTTCTTTCCAATTTGTATTCCCTTGACCTCCTTTTGTTGTTGAATTGCTCTGGCTAGGACTTCAAGTACTATATTGAATAGGTAGGGAGAAAGTGGGCAGCCTTGTCTAGTCCCTGATTTTAGTGGGATTGCTTCCAGCTTCTCTCCATTCAGTTTGATGTTGGCTACTGGTTTCCTTTAGATTGCTTTTACTATGTTTAGGTATGGGCCTTGGATTCCTAATCTTTCCAAGACTTTTATCATGAAAGGGTGTTGGATTTTTTCAAATGCTTTCTCAGCATCTAAAGAGATGATCATGTGGTCTTTATCTTTGAGATTGTTTATATAGTGTATTACGTTCATGGATTTCTGTATATTAAACCATCCCTGCATCCCTGGGATGAAGCCTACTTGGTCATGATGGATGATTGTTTTGATGTGTTCTTGGATTGGCTTAGCGAGAATTTTATTGAGAATTTTTGCATCAATATTCATAAGGGAAATTGGTCTGAAGTTCTCTCTCTTTGTTGTGTCTTTATGTGGTTTAGGTATCAGAGTAATTGCGGCTTCAAAGAATGAATTGGGTAGCGTACTTTCACTTTCTATTCTGTTGACTAGCTTGAGAAGTATTGGAATAAGGTTCTCCTTGAAGGTGTGATAGAACTCTGTGCTAAACCCATCTGGTCCTGTGCTTTCTTTTGTTGGGAGAATATTAATGACTGCTTCTATTTCTTTAGGAGATATAGGACTGTTTAGGTCATTAATCTGATCCTGATTTAACTTTGGTACTTGGTATCTGTCTAGAAATTTGTCCAATTAATCCAAATTTTCCAAATTTTTTGAATATAGCCTTTTGTAGAAGGATCTGATGGTGTTTTGGATTTCCTCAGGATCTGTTGTTATGTCTCCCTTTTCATTTCTGATTTTGTTAATTAGGATGATGTCCCTGTGCCCTCTAGTGAGTCTGGCTAAGGGTTTATCTATCTTGTTGACTTTCTCAAAGAACCAGCTCCAGGTTTGATTGATTCTTTCAATATTTCTTTTTGTTTCCACATGGTTGATTTCACCCTTGAGTTTGATTATTTCCTGACATCTACTCCTCTTGTGTGAATTTGCTTCCATTTGTTCTAGAGCTTTTAGGTGTGCAGTCAAGCTGCTAGTGTATGCTCTCTGCAGTTTCTTTTTGGAGTTACTCAGAGCTATGAGTTTTCCTCTTAGGAACGCCTTCATTGTGTCCCATAAGTTTGGGTATGTTGTGGCTTTATTATCATTAAACTCTACAAAGTCTTTAATTTCTTTCTTTATTTCTTTCTTGACCAATGTATCTTTTATTAGAGTGTTGTTCAGTTTCCATGTGAATGTTGGCGATCTGTTATTTATGTTGTTATTGAAGATCAACCTTAGTCCGTGGTGATCTGATAATGGGATAATTTCTATATTTTTATATCTGTTGAGACCTGTTTTGTGGCCAATTATATGGTCAAGTTTTGAGAAGGTGCCATGAGGTGCTGAGAAGGTATATCCTTTTATTTTGGGATAAAATCTTCTGTAGATATCTGTTAAATCCATTTGTTTCATAGCTACTGTTAGTTTCACTGTGTCTCTGTTTAGTTTCTGTTTCCAGGATCTGTCCATTAACGAGAGTGGGGTGTTGAAGTCTCCCACTATTATTGTGTGAGGTGCAATGTGTGCTTTGAGCTTTATTAAAGTTTCTTTAATGAATGTGACTGCCTTTGCATTCGGAGCATAGATATTCAGAATTGAGAGTTTCTCTTGGAAGATTTTACCTTTGATGTATATGAAGTGCCCCTCCTTTTCTTTTTTGATAACTTTGGGTTGAAAGTCATTTTTATTCGATATTAGAATGGCTACTCCAGCTTGTTTCTTCAGGTTGTTTGCTTGGACAATTGTTTTCCAACCTTTCACTCTGAGGTAGTGTCTGTCTTTTTTCCTGTGATGTGTTTCCTGTAGGCAGCAAAATGTTGGGTCCTTGTTGGGGTCCACTGCCCGCAGTGGAAAGGGTTCCTGGAGGATTGGCCCGAAGCTGAAATGAAACTAAGGGAGTGGGGGAAGAAAGAAGAACTCTGAGGCTACATGGTTGCTTTTGCTTAGAACGACTGTTTAAAGGTGGACAAGCATTTGGGGATAAAGGAAGGGAAGCCCCGCCCCCAGTCTTCTGCGCAGGCATTCTGGAGTTTGGCAGGAACCCTGAAGTCTCTTGACATCTCACAGGTTGTGCAGGTGGGCTGGTTGTAGGTGGGCCTCTGGTAAGCTGGGCGGAACCAGATGACCTAGAAGATGTGCAGAACCTGGCCGTAGGGGTACAGGGCTCTCTTAGCCTAATTAACAAAACAACAGGTGTCATTGGGTGCGGCAAGGCTCTGGTCATTGCACCAACTATGTTGGTGGAGAAGGGACACCACAGGTCCTGTTTGTGTAGCCAGTCTGTTAGTCTATGTCTTTTTATTGGGGAGTTGAGTCCATTGATATTAAGACATATTAAGGAAAAGTAATTGTTCCTTCCTGTCATTTTTGTTGTTACAGTTGGGATTCTCTTCTTGTGGCTGTCTTCTCTTAGTTTTGTTGAAGGATTACTTTCTTGCTTTTTCTAGGGTGTAGTTTCTGTCCTTGTATTGGTGCTTTTCCCTTATTATCCTTTGAAGGTCTGGATTTGTGGAAAGATATTGTGTGAATTTGATTTTGTAGTGGAATACTCTGGTTTCTCCATCTATAGTAATTGATAGTTTTGCTGGTTCTAGTAACCTGGGCTGGCATTCATGTTCTCTTAGTGTCTGCATAATATCTGTCCAGGATCTTTTGGCTTTCATAGTCTCTGGTGAGAAGTCCGGAGTAATTCTAATAGGCCTGCCCTTATATGTTACTTGACCTTTTTCCCTTGCTGCTTTTAATATTCTGTCTTTATTTAGTGCATTTTTTTTTCCTGATTATTATTTGTCTGGAGGAATTTCTTTTCTGGCCCAATCTGTTTGGACTTCTGTAGGCTTCTTGAATGTTTATGGGTATCTCTTTCTTTAGGTATGGAAAGTTTTTTTCTTTAATTTTGTTGAAGATATTTGCTGGCCCTTTAATTTGAGAATCTTCATTCTCATCTACTCCTTACCATTTTCTTCATTGATTCCTTTTTTTTTTTTTTTTTTTTTTTTTTTTTTTTTTTTTTTTTTTTTTTTTTTTTTTTTTTTTTTTTTTTTTTTTTTTTTTTTTTTTTTTTTTTTTTTTTTTTTTTTTTTTTTTTTTTTTTTTTTTTTTTTTTTTTTTTTTTTTTTTTTTTTTTTTTTTTTTTTTTTTTTTGTTATGGTTAACCTGCCTAGAATTTTGTCAGTATTATTTTATTATTTATTTTCAAAGAATCAACTGTTATTGATTCTAAGCTTTGTTCCTTTGGTCTGTACACTATAATTTCTATCCTAATCTGTCTTATTTATTATCATCTACCATTTTCTTCTATCCTAATACTTCATATCACTTCACATTTACTTCTTTGGAGATGGATTTATTTTTATTTTTTATTTTTCCTAGAGCGTTGAGTTGCATCATTAGGTTATTTATTTGAGATATTTCTAATTTTTGTTTTTAGATCCTAGGTTATTTATTTTTTTGAAAGGAGACTTTTAATTTCAGACTCCATCCTGTTTCCTGATTCTTACCCATACAAGCTCTCAGTTTCTTTATGATTAATATAGATTAGTAATTATATTGGAAATATTCTCTACATGTGTACTCCACCCTGTCTTCTTTTATACATTGGATGCTTCATTTTACATTTGTATATAATGCCTCTCTCTTTTTTAAAATTGAAAACAGTATTTTTCCCTTGTGTAATGAATCCTGATTATGGTGTCATCTACCTCCATGCCTTCCGCTCTCTCCCCATCCTCCTCCCTTCTATGTCTCTACCCATTCTTTTTCTCAATAGTAGACAATCAAGTTTCTAAGGGATAATAATAAAATATATTATAATAAGATACAACAAAATGGACACAACAGAATTGTACAAAACAAACGGAAGGAAAATAGCCCAAGAGAAGGCGCAAGAGATAAATAGATACTCACCAGTTCTCAATTCAGCAATCTCATAAAATATTAAACTGGAATCCCTGATACATAGGCAGAGGACCTATTTGAGAACCACACAGGTTTAGTGCATGCTACTCCAGGTTCTGAGGTTATGAAAAGCTTCGATCTTTTGATTTAGTAGGCCCTCCTTTCTTAGTATCCTTAGTTCCTTTGGAATCATACTCTTTCTGACTCCACTTCCTTGTTATAACCCTATACTCAGGGGAGAGATTGGATAGATAAATCTCATTTAAGGTTGAGTGTTCCAGAGCCTGCCACTCTTTGCGTAACTCCTAGCTTTGCTCTCTGTATTTGTTCCCAATTGTGCAGCTAAAGCTTCTCTGATTATGACTGTTTATCTTCTAGTATATTAATATAGTTACTATTTGATTGTTTCTTTTTATCTCTCATAGGAAATGTAGTTTGCACCTTACTTTACAGGGCTAAATGATTTTACAATATTAAGGAATTTGTCTGTACTGTTACTATTTCCAATGCATTTTATAATTAATTTTATTTTGTATCTCTGTCTCTCTCTCTGTCTCTGTCTCTGTCTCTGTCTCTCTCTCTCTCTCTCTCTCTCTCTCTCTCTCTCTCTCTCTCTGTTTGTGTGTGTGTGTGACTTGTAAGTATATATTCCTTTCACACTGAAGAGCTCTCTTTAGATATCCTTTAAGCACGGTACTGATAGTAATGAATCCCCTTGTTTCTAGTTGTATGCAGATGTTTTATTTCTCTTCAGATTGAAGAAATATTTTGCTATATGGTGATCTTGCTTGGTAAATTTTTTTCCTCAAAAGTTATTAAAAATCCCATTCTGTTTTCTCCTGGTGTTTAGAGATTATGCTAAAATTTCTGTTTTCTGTCAAATTGGAAGAACTCTCTGTGTTTCACCTTTGAGGGGTGTATTACATGTGCACTGGGTTACTTAAGTTGTGTTCATCTGAATGGTAACATTTGGCCTTCCACCACATGGATCTAATTGGGGGAAAATATCTGTCATTAATTCTTCCAATAGCTTCCTTCCTATGCTCTTGGCATCCCAAAGATTCTCTTAAATAGGTGCTAGCCTGGCAGTAGGGGCTCCTGGGCTTTTCAGGGTGCTGACTCTTACAACAGCATGTTGAACATTTAGTTCTAAGTCTAGTCTGTTGCTCTTTCTCTGTCTTCGTTTGGGTTTTACTGCTGTGATGAGACATTATGACCCCAGCAACTCCTCTGAAGAAAAACATTCACTGGGACAGTCCAAAAGTTTGGTCTGTGATCATCATGGTGGTAAGCATGAAGACATGAAGACAGATATTGTGCTGGAGAGGTAGCTGAGAGTTCCACATCTAGTTTAGCAAGCAGCAGGAAGAGAGTGTGACACTGTGTTTGACTTGAGCATCTGAAACTCCAAAGCCCCCTCCTGGTGACACAATTCTTAGAAAAACGCCACATCTACTCTGACAAGGCCACACCTCCTAATTGCGCTACTCCATGTGGGTCTACCACCCTATTCTCATTTGGCTCTCTTGCACATACATTTTTCCTTCCTATGCTGCTAATCCATGTTAGAAGAAAGATGGTTGGGAAAGTCCACCACTTGGTAAGACAGGCCCAGAAACAGAGTTTTCACATATTTCACAAAATGTGAAAATGTTTCACAAAGATCAGTAACAATAAGCATTGTCAAATACCAAGCCTGGTACTAGATTTCAAGTCAAATGGCTGGTCATATTTCCTTTCCTTGCTCCTGGGATCATAAAGAAGTTTATAAAAAAAAAAAAAGGTCATTCTTGATTGATAATCTTACAAACAAATGAGATAGAGTCAGGGACATTGGAGGCATAATGGGAATTGTACAAATTTTAGTGAACTGTAGCATGGCTTAGTCAAAAAAAAATACAAATACTGTGAATGGCTAGTGATGAGCATGAATATCTTGGTGTCCTGGCAGCTGAGTCAGAAATAATGGTTGGGCTAAAAATGATCATTTTTCTATGGGATCCTCAAGCTTTATCTCTGATATTTTAAGCAGTAAAAATCCAAAGGAAAATTTAATTAGAATGTATAATCTCCTGTGGACCATTATGCTGTTACACTATATAATATTGCTCTCAGATTTTGTAAATGGTTATATTTTAACAGACAAAGCATTGCCTTCTCTTAAGGGACCTAATGTTTCTAAGTGGAAAATATAAAGTTCAAAGCTACATCTTATAAAAGAGAAGTACCCTCATTCTCTTTGTTTCATGTTTTTTTTTTTTTTTTTTTGTCAACAAAAATTACATTTATTTGTTTTTACTTTGAGACATACTGTGCTGAGGGTGGAACCCAAGGACTTGTGTACAGAAATAAGCAGTCTACAAATGAGTTCTATTCTTCGCCTCAGGTAATGATCTTTTATTTATTTATTTATTTATTTATTTATTTAAAAATTATGTGTGTATCTGTGCATTTCAGTGTAGCTGGATAGGTAGGTCCGATCAACTAAATTCCTCTGAAGTTAAAGTTAGAGGAGGTATAAGCTGCCTGAAATGGGTGCCAAGAAGTGTATATTCCTCTGCAAGAGAAGAACCCACTCTAAACTGCTAAGCAACACACACACACACACACACACACACACACAATGTATATATATATATATATATATATATATATAGAGAGAGAGAGAGAGAGAGAGAGAGAGAGAGAGAGAGAGAGGAATCTCTAACACATTACAAGGGTTTACTAGTTTGAATCTTGCACCAGGAGTCATGGTCATATGGACATACTTCATTGGATTCTTGGAGTGACCCTTTGAGTCAGTTACAATGATTTCACTTTACAGATGAGAAGTCTGGGAAAAGGTGCCCCCTGGGATCAGAAGCAGGTGACTTTTTTATTCATCAAGTAAACAATCCATCCTTCTGGGGGCAACCAACAGAACTGAGGGTTAGAGGGCAGCTGTCACTCAACACTGTTTCTCCTGCAAACACCCCAAGTAGCATGTGGTTTGCCATCATTCGCAGTATGCTGACTTAGAGGCCAGGGCTATCATGAAGAGCTTGGACCAAGCCCAGAATGAAATTACCAGTAACTTGTTACTCATAGTTGATTATTATGCTTAGATAAAAACAAGTTAAAGGTAATGAAGGTGAATTTGGTCTCATTTGTTACTGGCTTCGGAGACTTGGAAGAATGCCACCATTTTCTTTCTTTCTTTCTTTCTTTCTTTCTTTCTTTCTTTCTTTCTTTCTTTCTTTCTTTCTTTCTTTCTTTCTTTTTATTATTAGATATTTTCTTTATTTACATTTCAAATGCTATCCTGAAAGTTCCCTATACCATCCCCCTACCCTACTCCTCTACCCACACACTCCCACTTCTTGGCCATTTTCAAGCAGAGCATGATGGTTATAAAGTGATGGCAAGGAGTTTGAGGAGATAGCTTTATGGGAAAAGTGCCATCTACAAAAGTACAAGGATCTGAGGCTAGATGACTGGACCACAAATAAATCTAAGCTTTGTAACGCATATGTGTAGTTCCTGTGCTCTGGTTGATGGATGTACTGTGGAGAAAGGAGCACCCCTGAGAAGTTGTGGGCCAGATATTCTACCGGACACAACAGTGGAAGACTATCTCAAACAGAATAGAAGATTAGGGTGGACGTACAAAATTGTTGAAGAAATAGAAAGTAAAGAATGTGAAGAGAAGAATCACAAGTGATAGAGGCACACTATGCACCAATGGACAGCAATATTAGGCACACTATGTGTTATGGACAGCAGCCTATAAGCCTGGAATTAGTAATGTGGTTAAAACCCGGAAGGAAGTTGAAATGGGTGTGTACATTTTGCATAGGTCTACTGTGAATTATGATTACCTTTAACAACAATAGGTATATTGTTTTGGCAATCAGAACACTCAACCTTTCTATTTTCAATATAAACTTAGTTTTGACTTTTTATTGATATTTGATTTGAATTTTGACATTTTCTTCATTGACAAAGGTACCTGGACAATTGGAAAAACTAGAAAGAGAGTTTTAGAAAATTGCAAACTACATTAGGATTTAGAGACCTATGAGATTTGGAGTTCAGTAAGTATTCTTTGGATAAGAAGCCTGTGAGTCAATGAGAGACGAAGACTACAGAGATGAAACATTTGAGAGTTGTTTATGCTTAGAAAACATTCTCATCAGAACCAGATTGCTGGAGTCAGATCAAATGATGAGAAATGAGTGACATTCTGAAATAATCCATGAGTCACCACAGATGGGACTTATAGATCCCATCAGGCATTGGGATAGAAACGAGCTTTACACAGAGACTGTTCATCTACTAAAAACTGGCCACTAACACTGCATTCTGAACAGCTTGGTCCTGGAATCCCTAGTGGGGCTGTACAGGAATGAAGACTGAGAGACACTGGAGAATTGACAAGCACACACACACACAGAAGTTTGGATTGAGTGAGTTGTGCTTGTTCTGAGGGAAAGAATCTGTTATACAACCCGGATGCTCAGTGCATTATGTCCAGGACAAGGAGGAGGTTATATGTTCCAGTGGGAGGGTTTCTGTATGGGAGCAGGCTCCTCTCATAGACTTCTGGGAGAAGAACTTTGTGGTTGTTAGTGTTTCATACACTGTTAACACCTATACATAGTCCCGAGAAAGGCTTTGCTTTTTTCCTTAATCAGACCTAAGGAAGACTTTCCATTTCCTAAGGGTTTAAAGCACTGAGGTCCTAAACATGAATGTACCCATGTCAACAATTCACATTTGCCTGCACCACACAAAATAAATTTATATAAGAAGCCGATATTTTAACTCAGAAAACCCACACATTAATTAACATTTTCTCTTTCTCTTTCATTTAGGTTATGGATTGTCTTACAACTTATTTTTAAGTTAATTACCTTGATTTCTACACCTGAAACTTAGATAAGTAAACAGGTAGGGAAAGTAAAAAGAATCTTTACCATTTCAGCATGGCTTTTAAGAAAGCTTCTATGACATCTAGAACCCTCCCCATCGTTTTTAACTTTACTCCTAGCACATACTAGATTTCTAGATTTTTCTCTTAGCCTTACCATTATTGAAATGATCATGTTATTACTAGCCTCAGCTGTTGCACAGGCTTGGCCGCCTCTCTGCAATACCTCCCTCTGTCCTTGAAGATGAGCAACCAGAAATCACCCCATTCTGAAGACATCAGACAGCAGTAGAGCTTATTTCTTCTCTTCTGCTATGTCCCAGAACATGATGCTTAAAACATCATTCCCTGTCTCCATTTTGTTGAAGCAGATAGCATCAGCATCCAACCTCTTTGGAAACTGATGTTCAGTGAAGTTCAAGATCCATCCTCCTTCGACATGACCTAACACTGCTAATTTGAAATCAATGATTAATCTTTCTGAAGAGGATTTCTCCATTGCATTGCTTAACATTGCACCTTTGTATGTTGCCTATGCCTTATTTGTCTGTAAAAGTTTGACAATAACTGTAGTCTCTTGCAGCACAAGGAAAATGTTCTGCAATTAAGAACTAGTAAAGTATATTTCCATAATGCAGAAATGTTTCTATGCCTATTTCCATCCATTTTGTCACTTGTCAACATCTACTTCAATCAGTGTCATTACAACAATTACTGTAATTAATATATTTACAAGAAATTTAGAAACTCTCTTTTCATTCCCTCAAAGACGTTATCGACATAGTTTTCTTCTTCTTCCTCTCCCTCTCCCTCTTCTTGTTCTTCTTGTTCTTCCTTCTTCCTTCCTCCTCCTCCTTCTTCTTCTCCTTCCTCCTCCTCCTCTTCCTCCTCCTTCTCCTCCTCTTCTTCTTCCCCTTCCCCTTTCCCTTCGCTCTTCCCTCTTCTTCCCTCTTCTCTCTTCCCTCTTCCCTCTTCCCCTTCCCCTTCCTTTTCACCTTCTTCTTGATAAAAGGTATGACTTATGCAATATATCATCAACATCCAGGTCAGGACTTTAATGTGATCTTTCTAATGCTTGTTATGATTCACTCTATTTGAGCTGTTACATAAATAAACATTATTTGTTCCTGTCAAATATCCACATGACTTCTTATCTCATTTTCTACAATTGTAATATTTTATTTAATGACAACTGAGCAATTTAGAGTTTATATGGGCATAATATTGATATGCAAATTCAGATAAGCAAGATACCACACTTGTCCTCATTGAATATAGGCTTGGCAATTTCCATATTAAGCTCCCTTGATAATTAATATTAGTATTTTATAAACTTTAAGGAAACTTATTTTAGACATAACAAGTCAGCTACATATATAAATTCATAGAAACTATGACAGTACACACAAAAACATGGGATGTGGACCATAATTCCCATTCCTACCAAGAAGCTACAATTGCTACCTACTGGGAAAGGGAAAATTAGTTTTTCCAATAGAGTTACACTGAGTATATCAACCACACTCCAGGGCTGGTTTCAATTCTAGGAGTAGCTGGTTAAGACAAAATGTAATCCATGTTTTTTTGTGCATTTTGTTTGGTTTGGTATTTTGTTGTTTGTTGGTTTTATTTATTTTATTTGTTTGCTGTGACTTTCGTTGTTTGGGGGATTTTTGTTTAGTGCATTTTTTTGTTTGCTTTTCCTTTTAGAGAGAGAGAGAGAGAGAGAGAGAGAGAGAGAGAGGATGAGGATGAGGAGGAGAAGGAGAAAGCATATGAATTTGGTGGGTAATGAGGTAGGGAAGATATGTGAGGACTTAGGAAAGAGGAAATAGTGTTACCAATAATATTGTATACATTTATTTTAAAAGACTAAAGTTGAAGTAGTAAGCATATGCATTTACATTTTTCTAGATATTTTAATATTAGGCAATTATTTGAAAATATATTTAGCATATCAGCTACTGGCATTTGTATTTCAAAGCATGATTAAATCTCCAAGTTTACCTATAATATTTCATGTAAAGTAAGTCATTCATGAAGATTTTTGGTTTAAAAGCTCTCACTGGATTTCTTTACAAAGAAATGGGAAGTCCTTCTCAACATCTGAAGCTCTTCTCCACAAGGCTGAACTTGAGATCTTTTTAGGTCCTTATAGAAGATAAGCTCCCTAATGTTTTTTTCAAGTGAGATCAAAGATTTCTGACAGTTGGGGGCAAGGATATACCCAGAACTACACCCCCCCTACCCCAACTCACCTTGGCCCCTAAAGAGGAAGGTGGACTGCTTTCTCTTATTGTCGAATTTGCAGAACTGGGCATCTATACTCATTTCTGTCTGTCAGAGTGGTCTTTGGAAGAAGGAGTCCATTTTGGCCTCATTCCTTTGATTTTGTTTGATCTGTAAAGGGACCCTATGGGAATTTCTGTGGTCTCTTGTTTCAATCTCTTGTTTCAGACAGGGAGATGTTCAAACTTCTCCTGTCTGTGTAGGTGGGAGTAGTTCACTGGAGGCTATACTCCCCAGTATAATTTCATGAACATTAGAGATCTTAGCTCTATCTAACATTTTGTTTATTAAATAATTTTCCAACTGGTGGGGTGAAATATGGTTCATTTTAATACATAGACAATTACTTAAAATATCTACTTCATTTGTAGAATTATTCATTGCTTCATATAAAAAATTTAAATGAGTGAAAAATTTAAAAAAATACAAAAGGGTTGGTAAACTTTGTAATGATTTATCAAATAAGGGCATATGTGGTTTTTTTTTAATTGCTTAGTTTAATTTATATATTAAGGTTCACTGAGTCTGCAGTCCATTATGTTGTCTTAGTTACAGTTATATCAATTCTTAAAGCTCCAATTAAAAAGCAACTTCTCATTTTTCACAGAGAGTTTTGAATATGACCAGTTCATGTACATTTATATTCTCCTTCCAAATTATTTCTTTATCCTTCTAGCTGTTGAATCAAATACATTTTCTGTAATAACACCAGAAAGGGTAACCTTTGCTCTTTGGGTATTTTCAGTAATAATGTAAGTAGAGAATAAGAAACCTGAAACTTTCAGATTTTATAAATGGTTTTACAGAAGCATTCTGGAAATAAACTAATCTTCTCCAGTGACCATGATCTTAAGACAGGAATTTGAACAGGAATCCAAATGTTAAATGATATTTTTTTACCAGGTAGAAAATTGTAATTTGTAAATGAAAATAATAATACTTATGTCTAACATTGTGCATTTGAATTAGGCTTATTGAAATCCCAAATGTGAGAGCAAAATAGATTGAAATTCAAAGAAATTGTTCCAATAATAATTAGCATTTATGTAGGTCTTAGGAACATGAAGATTTTATGAACTAATTAAGAAACTGACTATAGTTGTAATTTCAGATGTTTTTTATACGTGTGTAAATGTTACATTGATTTCTTCAACTTTATACTAATAATATGTGGCTTGGAACATAAATGTAATAAAAACATAACTGTTGTCAAATATGCTGAATGATTCTGAGCCTGGACTTGACTTCTTTTTTAAATTTTTATTTAAAGTGACAATTTTTGTAAAGAAGTTATGTAACTATTATTTAATAATAATTTATCATTCTGATTAAACAACAATTGTCCACCCTAATAGAGGTGATATTTGTACTTCAGGCCTTTTCCAATCACTACTACCTGGCCCTTTGTTCTTCTTTAACCTCATCTTTCTGCTTTCGGAATATTGAGGCAATTATTTGTCAAGATAATGTTCTCTTGTTGGATAATTATGGCTATTAATTAATTTCCATAATAATTTATTAGTGAAGATGACTTTTTTTTCTGACACTGTCTTTAGAAGCAGGAGCTTCGAATGGTACATATCTGAGTCTTAAACCAGTAGAAGATCTTTGTGGCAATTCAGAAATAATTGTCTTTAAAAAAGAGATAATATCACTTAGAAATTCTTGTAATCATTTTTTCCATTAAATAAATTGACTTAGTATCAACTCTCCACCAGATACTATACTGAAATATGCTGGAGTTGCAGAGTTACCAACTTTTAATGTCTTCCATTTAACTGAATTCTCTCTAGGCATCCATAGAGCCATTCATCACACCAAAAGATTTAGCTGAGAATTTTGCATATGTTGATTCTCTGCTTATATCTGTCTCTACTGGTAAAATATAAATTCCATAAATGGGGTTGCAATGTTACATGCTCAGAACCTACCATGCTCTTTTCCGTAGAGTGGGCTTCATGCTCAGAACCTACCATGCTATTTTCCGTAGAGTGGGCTTCGGAGGTATTAGTTGCATCAATTGCTGTGAGTAGTTCCGGGGAAGTAAAATCAAGTGACATTCTCTTCCTTAGTATATATATATATGTAATTTTCCATACCACACCCAAGAGTTTAAAGTTTATTAATACCACAGATATTTAGATTTCACTGATATTTAAATGTTTAGCTTAGTGATATTAAATTAGGCAGAGTAAGCTGTCTTTTGAGAACCTTCCTTGAGTTGTCAACACACTTAATGTTCAGTTCTGTACACATTTTCCAACTGCAGATGGACTCAGTCTTGAGTGAAAGACATACACCTTAGAAAACACATGTCTGCATTGGATGTGTGTGCATTAGAGCTGGTCAGAAGTGGGAGGATGTCAGCAAGGTCATCTAGCAACAGCTCGGGGTTTGCAGTTAGAGCAAAATGTGCACAGTAAGCTGCTGAGAGAAGACAGATGCTGAAAAAGTGTAGTGTATGAGTTTGGAAGACCATTAGTGGAATGACCATTTTCCCAGGTGCTGAGCTGAATTAGCTCCCAATTAGAATGGGGCTGTCTTGGAAGGAGTGCAGCAATGGCAGGTGGGGACTATTGGCTTCTTGGCCTTTCTGGACCTTTCTACAACTGGCTGACTTTTCATTAATTATGTTGTCACTGCTGCAGACCCTCTTAACCTGAAAGAGTTCATCTACCCCTTAGAGGGAAAAATAATGGGAACATGTACAAAGTACCTGCCAACCAAGTCCTAGTCAGAAATATTTACTGCCCACTAAGCCAGACTGGAATAAGGCAAGTCAAGGGAAAATATGGAACTTTCTGACTAGAGATTCTTGTGCTCTCAGGGCATAAAATTCAAAGAGGGTTGAACTGCTGACACAGGAATTTTTTTCCTTTTCATTCCTTGAATCTATTTAGCTTATGCATATCTGGAGAACAGCTCTGGGATAGTGTTTCATGTGGCAAAGACCCTGGAAAGTTTTATTTGTTGTTTGTCTCCACTGGTTAAAAAAAGAAACAGTCAGCCTTTCTATAGTTCATTATATAAATATGTGAATTATATTTTGTCCAATGAATTGAATATTGGAAACATACATTCAATATTGATGAATTAATAATAAAATGATTAAAACCAATCCATATATTGTGAATACCTGTGCTGACCAAATAACCAGTTTCATGGTGCTTCTTTACTCTGTAGTCATTAATACTGGTGAACTGGCTAGTTTTGTGTCAACTTGACACAGCTGTAGTTATCATAGAGAAAGGAGTTTCAGTTGGGGAAATGCCTCCATGAGATCCAGCTGTAAGGCATTTTCACAATTAGTAATCAAGGGAGGAAGTCCCCTTGTGGGTGGTGCCATCTCTGGGCTGGTAGTCTTGGGTTCTATAAGACAGCAGGCTGAGCAAGCCAGGGGAAGCAAGCCAGTAAAGAACACCCCACCATGGCCTCTGCATCAGCTCCTGCTTCCTGACCTGCTTGAGTTCCATTCCTGACTTCCTTAGTGATGAACAGTAGTATGGAAGTGTAAGCCAAAAAACCCCTTTCCTTCCCAACTACTTCTTGGTCATGATGTTTTGTCCAGGAATAGAAACCCTGACTAACAACTGGCATAGATAGATAACACCCAGCTTCTCTAAAATAGTGAATGTGCATGAATTTTTCTATACAATATCAGTAGACTAGTTTAGAAATGTAAAATATATTTTAGTCTTGAAAACTATACCAAATAAGCAAGTTATTGTTAATAAGGCTAAATCTAAATTCTCTATATAATATTATCTATGATTGCAAGAATCAAATACTAATATTTTCAAAGAAGAAAATATCAGTAATGAATTTTTGATTAATATATATGTACACACTCAGAGAGTAATTTATTAAATATTGAGAAAAGAATGAGAAAAGAAAGAAATTAGCCATATCAAATTTGAGAATTTGGAGAAAGCCATTGTTTGTGTCTCTTATTCCTTGAATATTTCATAAATATTTTAGCCTCTATATTTCCACTGCCTCTATATTTCCTTTATCTTTCATTTCAAAAGTGTTAACTACAAGCCAAACAGAGTCAGTTCTTAATTTGTCCTTCTCTCTGGTTTCCAAGAGTGTTTGAAGTCAACCCTCTCTTGTCAAGCTTTTACACTTCATCATGTTCTGCTTACACACCTTCCTTCTAAGGTAAAAACATGTTACCTTCTAAACACACATTAACATTCAAGAACCTGGTATCAAGTATCATCACACCTTTTTGGTTCCTTTCAATCTTGTGGACTATTGTGAGTAGAGTAATTTGCTATCCAGAGGTTATTTCTTAACTTGTTTGTTTGTTTGTTTGTTTGTTTGTTTGTAATGTGTTGGGTATTACTGACCTCTGTTAGGTGGAATCTAGAGATATTGCTGAATATTCAGGATACCCCAAACATGTCAAAACAAAGCTTTGTCTGTACCCAGTGCCATCAGTACTCAGTGTGAGGACCTTTTATCTAACTCTGTCTCATTCATTCCAGATTTATTTTACAGGCATGCAGATCTTCAGAGGCCAAGTTTTTAGATGGGATCCTCTGGACTTATAATTATTATTCGTTTTGCATTCCAAAGGCTTAAACTAGTTTCTCAGCCTCCCATTCCTGATTTATGGCTCAAAACTTTCCCTCTTATTGCCACTGCTGGGACATACTGAAATTCCCCCAGTCTTGATTCTCCATCTATGCCTTCTGGGGGGTGTTTATCTTACTGTCTTCCTTATAGTTTGCTCAGGAATTCCCACTAAGTATCAAGTCTGAGTTTCAGTGTTAGTTTTGAGGAACCTTCCTGGGTCTCAAGACTACTGCAGATCTCTCTGCTAGACACTTTCTGCATTTCTTCTTATTACACACATACTGATTTCAATAGTTGTCAAGTCTCCTGTAAACTTAAAAAAACTGTGAGCTGAGTCAAATTTGCTACATTTAGTTCTTACAAATGACACATATAAGGATCTCAAATTATTGTAATTATTATCAAAAAGTTCAAACCATTTTATGTTTTTTGTTCTAATACATTATTAACATTTTAGAAAATTCTATGGCTTTCTGTGACATTTATTTTTCTCTAGTCTTCTCTCTTGATGCAATTTCTTTCTAAACTTTGCTAAATAATCTTTGTACTGTGTGCCTAGTGCCTGTAATCCCTAGTCTTTATACTGTATGCCTTGTTTCTATAATACTCAGTCTATATTGTTGCCTAAGCTCTATATTGTGTGCCTAATTTATATACTATGTTCTTAGTCTCTATTTTGTATATTGTATACCTAGTCTTTATATTGTGTTCCCTGTTTAAAATTGTATGCTGAGTCCTTTTGGTTTATTACTATTAATTTGTTAGTGAGATACATGTCTTCATTTCAAATAGTTATCAGTTACATAACTTTAAATAATTAACTGGATAGATGTTTTACTCATCTCCAAATTTATAAACTTCTGAGATTAAAGAATGATACAGAATTCTCCCATTTGTCTACAAAATAATGAAGATTTCTGTTTTGGTTCTCCCAGTGTGTTCTCTTGAGCGTTGGTGCTAATCAGTTCTTCAACTTTATAGCAGTTTTTATGTAATTTCTTTCCTCACAGCATCCTTCTTCAATGCTAGTTTAATAAATCCAAGTGCTACGAATCTTCACAAAAACCTGACTCTCCACTTGTGTTTATGCTCAGCTTCTCTTTAGTCTCTTAGTCCCATATAGTTTTCATTTGTGAATTCTGTATGTTTTTCCCCCTAGGTTGCTTATGCATATGTGTGCATGTGCATGTGAAATATTTATATTCTTTGAATATCCAATATGCCTGCCTATTTCATCTGTACATGATTAATAACTCCATTGGATATGTAGCTTTCTCATTGATCCTCTCCTCCAAACTTCATGAAGGTTGAGTTTCCACAATCAAAACTTATTAAGAAGGCTCAGAAAGTAATAGCTGTCTGAGATAATAAATTTCCTTTCTTCAGTCTATTGAACTTTCTTTCTTGACATTTACAAAATATCATCATCAAAATGTACTTGGTATTTGTTGGAAGGGGGATGCTCTGTCCAGTTGTGAGTTCAGTCTTAATTTTCTGTTTCTCTCTCATGAACATTTTTGCTTACATTGCCCCTCCTTAGATGCACCTACTTACTTTCCTTCTCTAACTCCTTTCTTCCAGCTTCTTCACCCTGAATCTTTTTCTCTTCTTTCCTTTTTCTTTTTTAGTTCTATGATGCTTCCCATTGAGTCAGAGTATATTTTATTTTCTGTATTAATTTCACTTTGAACGTCAGGTTTCCATGCGACATTAGCCATTGCTCTTACCCCTCAGCTACACACTGCTGCATCTTGTTTTCTTGACTAAGAACTTGCTGTGCATGCTTTGTTCCAGCATCTGCTCATTCTTTATAGCTTTGAGACTGAGTTGTATTCCATTTTCTGGCATCATGAGGTAGTTCTCTAAAAGTATGATCCCAATCTACCTTTCCAGGTGGTATTTTTCTCCCTTCCCCGCCCACTTGAATTTACTACACCATTTTATATTTGTTTTATTTTTAATGAATTTCATAACAGTAGAAGTTTCTTCTGAAATATTCTGTATCTCACTTTATTATTACTTATTTTCTTCTCATAAAACTTAAACAGATTTTGATATTGAAAGCTTTTATTATTTATTCAGCCATGCAGCTCTGTAAGCTGTTGGAATGGCAATTTGAGCAGTAAATTATTTATTTCTTCGAGAATCATCTATGCTAAGAACTACTTTTCCAAATTATTGTCCTACAGTTTTGAATTAGAAAAAAATGCTCTTAGAATTTTTTCTTAAGACTTCATTCTACCATTAAAAAAAAAAGCCTGTTATATGATAATGGTAGGCTTGGCCAAGGTATGTCATGTTTCCTTGAATATTGTTTTGGAAGAATTACAAAGAGTCTGTTCTTCCCCTTGCTGGGTGTTAAGAAGTAACAATGGTGCTAGCCTACAATTATTGTGTTCAGTGTTTTATCTTCTTCCCAGGTAAAAAGTGATGGGGAGACGGTTCTGCTCTGACCACAGTAATATGACAATGATGGCAGTAGTCTTCACTGTATATGCCTCTAGAAAAGAGGAAGCAAACCAAACAAAGGAGTCTTCAATATTGGAGTCCACTGTGCAAAATTATGACCCTTATGAGGGGGCTAATAACAACAACACAAAGACCAGAGCTCAGAGAAGGAAGGCAGCTCTCAGTCTCACTGTGGCTGGAAGATGCAGGGCAGGTTTTAGAATAGGAGTGTCCACACAGGAAAGTATGCCTAAGTGTCCTAAGGAATGTTTTCTCAATATTACATTGAGAATGGTCAGTATGAAAACTTACAAATTCAAATAAAGAATCCCAAGTTACTTTTGAGCCATAGGTTTTTCTAGGCTTATCATAATATCATTAGATGACATTTCAATGCCAGGGAGATGACCAGAGTGAGGTGAGAAATATTGCATTATTATAGATATATCCAAATAAGGTGAGCTGAGAAATTGCATTATTATAGATAGATCCAAATATGGAGACTATGACAACGGTGAGGAGAGACATAGAGAATAGAAAAAGAGTGAAATGAAACTTACATAAATAAGTGAATCAAATATTTGGAGATTACATTTTCAGATAAGAAACCTAAATAAAATTAAACCATTTAAATTGTAGTAATAAAACCAGTCTAAATAAGACACAGTAATAAGATGGAATGTCTATAATACAAACTATAACCTAGGCTCAAGGACCATATAGACTGTAGGAGAGGATTGAGATGACCACTGTTAAATAGTGTCTTCTGGAAGAGACAAGGCTGTTGCACAAATGAGCTCACAACAACATGATAGCCTGTACAAGTCTTATACAACACCATACCAGTGGACGGCCCACAGAAAAGTGTACACAAGCCTCTACTTCTAATTGAAGAGCTATATACAGCAAACGGGCTGTGGTAGGAGGGAGGGTCAGTTTCATCTTAGATGAGCTGAGATGCCTAAGATCACCCCATAATACATATACCATGTGTATATGGTCAATACTGATTGAATTCAATAGGTAGTATAAATGTATATGTACATCTATCTATCTAATCTCATAATTGACCATTTTAATATCATAATGCAGCACTGGGATACAAAAATAGAGCATTGTAATGGCATCACTGAGGAACCTGACCATTCAAATGGACAACTGTGATGATGCAAGAGCATTGTAAGGGGAAACTAGAGCGCTGTACCATCTCAGCTCAAAAGTGTGATGGTTCAACTGCCCGCCTGAGCATCATAACACGTATTTAAGATTTCAAAATAAAACCTTGTGACTTCAAAACTCTGTATGTTGATATCACAAAGGATTATATTGATGTCAAATTCATCACTGCATTATCACAACTCATCATCATGATGTCAAAATAGAGCCTGAAAATCTGGTTTGATGGTCATAAAGTACTTTAGCAGAATTTTATCTGAGACATTTTTTTCCATTCAGTTATACTGGATACTTATGCCACATAATGTATTTTGCTTTGACATGTGTGGTCTTTCAGAACTTGCAAACTATTGTTATAAGATCTTCTGAGTTTTGTAGTACAATTAAAAATTCTGATTCGAGACAAAAGGCCTGAATCACATGTGAAGGCGGGTCCATCAGGACAATCGAAGTGTCATGATGCATTGGCTTTCTCTTCTTATCTATTTGGTGTTCTCTGTGTCTCTTGAATCTGAGTGAGTATCTCTTTCCTTACTTTTGAAATGTTTTTCCTTAATTTTATTGCAAATATATTCAATTCTTTTGACCTGGAAATTCTTAGTCTTTTCTTCCTGTAATTTGTAGACTTTATATTTCCATGATGTTCCAAAGTTTCTGTATTCTCTTTTTTTGATAGACTAATCCACTTCCTGTACATAATTTTCAGTCTCTGATATTTCATCCTCCACATCTTCTATTCCTGTGTACAAGTGGGACCTTCCAATGACTTCTGTTTGTTTGATTTAAGACTTATGGTATTGTCTATGCCCTTGTACACTTGAGTTTCATTTTTCTAGTATTTCCAGTATTCCTTTATTGAATGTATCTTCTGTATTCTACATTGTGCCCATTACTTAAATAGTCATTTGTGTTTTCTTGGGCTTCAGTTTAGTGCTGTTCACATCTAGTTTATTCATTTTATTTCAGACCTTGATGAATACTTTCAGCATTTTTATGATTGCTCTTTAAATTTTGTCTCAAATTTTGTCTCAGTTGTTCTTATTGGGGACCATTGTTATTAGATTTGTGGCTTCTGAATTACATAGTTAATACACTTTAAAAATGTTATATCATTTGTATTTTTGCTGTGAGATCTAGGCATATGCAGAATAAATGATTTGATATGATTTATTTTTAATCTCATTACTCCTGTGTTAAGGGAGGAATGGGCTAGGTGGCTTGAGAGGTAAGTATGCATCAGGTCCAAGTGGAATAAGTCTCTTACAAGGTCTGCATGGGTGACTATAGTGAGTTCCTAGGTTGGGTAGAGGACACAAAAACTTTTGAGAGAATCAAATGGGGTACATTCAAGGTGGAAGAGAATGAGTGGGAGAGCTGGACTTATCTCAAGGTACCTAAGACCATGCAAGTTGGTTACTAGGAGCTAATGTTGGTAGACAGTATGTGTCCCTCACCTTTCTACCAAGACCCTTGTCATTACTGTGAATTCCACACATATTCTAACCACTATCATTTGTAACATGCATATTTTACCAGAGAATTTGCTTTAGTTAGTGAGTAAGGGAATCAACTATGCTATACCAGTACCAAGACTTGAATGGATATTTAGAATTTCTTTGGGTAACACATGAAAAAAAATCACACTTGAATTTATGTGTTGGTTAAAGGAGGCTGGTGAGACAGGAAGAACAGAGCTAACTGAGCTGGGCATTCATCTAAACTCTAAACAATTGCAGAAGCAGTCTATAATAACTAGTCTTTCTTTACATATGCCAATAAAATGATTTATTCCATAAAATTTAGGGAGTATTATAACATAGGCCATCAAGTTAAAGACATAAATACTTAGCAATGATTTTAATTGCTTACTAAATTGGAAAGTGGATTTGTATCAAAGTATAGATGAGTGTAAGAACAAAATAAATATCCAAAACAAAGCAAAGCAAAGCAGCATAAAAAACCAACAAAAACGAAAAAAAACAAAAACAAAAACAAAAAAACAAAAAACTTCAGTAGAACCAAACTTTCTTTGATCCATGTCTAGTCTACTGTAGGGGAAATGTCATCAGGCATAAATACTTTGTGTTTTAGGCAGCACAGATCAAAAGCTGAACTGCACTGTGTAGTAGGTGTGATTGCATAATTGACTCATAAGCTGTGGAAAATGAGGAGGTTATTGCAAAAGAATGACTATTAGAGAGGAAAAAAAAATCTTCACTTTCTGGAAGAAGTTATTCCTTGGCATCAGTTTCTTCCAGAAATGATTATTATAAATTAGAGGTAGAGTAAAATGTCTTTACTGGTTGAGTGAGAAAGAATAAGAGCATCACTACCATATTTAAGTTAAAAGAAAGAATCAGCATGGAGTCCTCAGAGGAGACAAGAACTGCCTGCTCCTACAATGTAGTTATTGGGGCCAATATGATTAGTTAATTGGAAGCTATCTTTCTAGCTTGCCTTGTGTTACAGTGATAAAAGTCCATGACCAAAAGTACCTTGGGAAGAAGGGCTCATTTGATTTACATGTCTATGTCACAATCTATCATTGAGAAAAGCCAGGGCAAGTGCTCAAGGCAGTATCTTGAAGCCAAGAACGGAAGAGAAGGCTATGGAGAAAATACTACTCATTGGCTTGCTCTTAAGGCTTGCTTTGTTTACTTTCTTATGCAATGAGGATCAACTGTTCAGCAGTTGCATCGCCCACAGTGGGCTGTGGTCTCCACATCAACCATTACTCAAGAAAACGTCCGCAGACATCTCAGAAAAATTCAGTGGTGTGGGCAATTCTCTAGTTTAGGTTGCCTCTTTTCTGTGACAGTTTGTTTTAAGTTGACAAAATATTGTTGCAAATGAGCTTAGAGAGTAAATACAAAGCTCTGTAGGAGATCCTGGTTGTACTCACCCATTTAACCAGACAGCAACCCTGAACTAAATACAGACTGGTTCAATATGTTACAAGCAAATGATGAAAAGGAAACCTATAGGTTTTTGATGAGACAGAACCAAGTATCAGCCATCTAAGTAGATCTTACTGTGAACAGAAAAAGATAAATAGAATGAATACCAGAAGGATTGCATGTAAAAGCATCATCCTTTCAGATTTAAAGGCTTTACAGAGAGAGAGAGAGAGAGAGGGAGAGAGAGAGAGAGAGAGAGAGAGAGAGAGAGAGAGAGAGAGAGAGAGAGAGAGAATCTTGCTGTCAGCAAAATTAAAGTGAAAAGGAAAAGAAGGCCACCACGAATCATCTGATATCTGAGGGTCAACATAACGCTTGCTCTGGGGTAGTGCTTGACACGTCAGCGGTGAGGAAGGCAAAGCCAGTGAGCCGAGGAGAGTTACGTTTCAGGGGCTTCTTAGACACACAGAGCCATCTTACAAAACTGAATGTAGTGGAGTTTGGTGTGAAGCAGGCTCAATTCGAAGCCTTGGTACTCACACTTCTCCTCCTCCTTCCTTGCTCTGCCTGCCATCCTGCCTCATCCCCAGCTGCTGGCAGGGCAAGAGCTCTTACTTGGGACAGGTAGCCACACCCCTCTGGTTTGCATCGCTTTAAGGAAGCTGACTGCTAGGCTGACCCAGAATATCAAACTGTAAGTGTCTTTACAGGCAATGTCATCATTTAACTCTGATGTGGTTCCCATTTCCATGTATCAGTTCTACTCATTAGTATGTTCACGTTCAAAGAGGAAGCAGGCGCGCAATGCGTGGGAAGAGTCACTTCCTCTCCAAAGGAAGGTGTGAGAGCCTGCAGGACCCCTTTAAAAATATCACACTAAATTTACACTTTCACTACTCAGATGAATTCCAGACTTCCAATATTCATAATGCTCTTAAATTCACATAGAAGCCATTTCGAATACATAGCCACCAACAGATCTCCCCAGATCTATCCTGTGGAAAATCTAAGAGTGAATAAACCTCCAAAGACTGAAAAAAATATCGCATTGAGCAAACTGACAAGGAAAACCCCTTCAAAAGTAGAATTTGAAGCTGTGCTCTCAAAGAATAAGAACGTCTCAGGGAGACAGGCGTAGGATAGACAGGATCAGGCACAGAGAGAGACACTAGGCAGGCGGCTGCAGTATTGGCCTGACACATCCAGTTCTCCGCAGAGGGGCATTGTCTGTTCTCTTGTTTGTCTGCTATTGTTTAGGTCTGCAGGGAATCTGTGGGAGATCTGTGGGATCTTCTTGACTAGCCCAGTGAGTGAGCAGAGTTCTCACTGCCTATGGGGTTTGTGTGTATGCGCGTGTGCGCGTGTGTGCGCGCGCACGTGTGTGTGTGTGTGTGTGTGTGTGTGTGTGTGTGTATGTGTGTGTGTGTGTGTGTGTGTGGTTTCTGTCTCTCTTAAAGGTTTATTTATTCATTCATTCATTATATGTAAGTACACTGTAGCTGTCTTCAGACACACTAGAAGAGGGCATTAGATCTCATTATGGATGGTTGTGAGCCACCATGTGGTTTCTGGGATTTGAACTCAGGACATTTGGAAGAGCAGTCAGTGCTCTTAACTGCTGAGCCATCTCTTCAGCCCCTGTGTCTGTCTCTCTTATTACAACTGCTGTAACAGCAACCTCAGTTTGGGTTTAGAGTACTTAATTTACAAGAAAACAGATGAAAGATTTCTAAAAGTAGTATTCTGTCAATTTCTTTCCTTGTTTGAATTACAAACTAGACACAATTCTTGGGTTATAAAACTTAAAAATATTAGCAGCAAGACTGTGGTTTCTTCATCTCTGCTATCCTGTTCTAAGTGGCCTTAACACTGGCACACTGGTAATAAAGAGGATGGTGGAGGTTCTATTTATGTGCCTTCTTTAGAAACAGAAATATTTTGTTTTATTTTTGTTTCTCATTTGCTTATTTTAAACAAATCATTTTTATTCTATTGGAGTAAGTCAATGGGCAAACTACCTTCAAGTCCTAGGAGCAACCTACACTTTTTTCATAGGGCTAACCTACACTTTTATATGAAGGATAAGGAAAAGTTATTGCCAAAGATAATTACACACACACATATACACATACACACACAGGGACCCACACACATGGACCCACACACACAGACACACATGGACCCACACACACAGACACACATGGACCCACACACAGACACACACGGACCCACACACAGACACACACAGACCCACACACAGACACACACCGACCACCCCCCCCACACACACACACATGGGGGCAGGGGTGGATCTTAATCTGTTTGTCTCAGTTGCATATCTAAATTCACAGACTGCTTTTCACAGAACCTTCTGCATTCCTACCTTCAAGCAGTTAACAAGGATGAGCTAGGCAACTGATGATAAGGATCCCAGAGTGCCAAGGTCAGGCAGTAGGTCTAGGTTACCTCACTCAGGATGATATTTTTTAGTTCTGTCCATTTGCCTGCAAAATTCATGATAAATAGCTGGACAGTATTCCATTATGAAAATGAACTGCATTTTCTGTATCCATTCTTTTTGTTTGTTTGTTTTTTGTTTTGTTTTGTTTTTGTTTGGTTTGGTTTTTGTTTGGTTTGGTTTTTGTTTGGTTTTTGAGACAGGGTTTCTCTGTATAGCCCTGGCTGTCCTGGAACTCACTTTGTAGACCAGGCTGGCCTTGAACTTAGAAATCCGCCTGCCTCTGCCTCCCAAGTACTGGGATTAAAGGAGTATGCACCACCGCCCGGCCTGTATCCATTCTTTAGTTGAGGGACATCTGGGTAAGAAATGCAGAGACAAAAATGGAGCAGAAACTAAAGGAATGACTGACCTGTGATAGACCCAACTTGGGATCCATCTCATGGGAAGAGGAACGGGGTACTGGGGGGGGGCATCATTTGGAATGAAAATAAATAAATAAATAGTTAATAATTGATGATACAATGATTACTTATTTTAATTCATTTCATTGTATGTACACGAAAACTTTGCCTGTATATATGCATATGCAGCATATGCATGTATGGTGCCCACAGAGGTCAGAAAAAGTATCAGATGCCCTGGAGGGGTTATGATTGTGCGTGGTTACGAACTGCAGTGTGGTACTGGGAACCAAACCCAGGTGTTAGTAAGAAAACAAGAACTCTTACCTGGTGAGCCTTCTCTCCAGTCTTTTGTCCTAACTCATGTAGAAACTACCAAGTAAACACTTGGCTTGCACTTGGCTCAGGAATGTCACAAAATCCTGTCCAAAGCTAATTCTGCCCTTTGAGAGGAATGTCACAAAATCCTGTCCAAAGCTAATTCTGCCCTTTGAGTGACACCACTTGATTTACTTTTCTTTGAGGGTCAGGTTTTATTTTACTTCATGGGAGAAACTGTCTTTTCATTGGCTCCATGTCCATCTCTGACACTAACACAGAGGCCCATAGCATATCTGGCTATGCTGTCTTTAGAGTCTGTCTCATGCAGGTTTACACTTAGATACACCAGTTTGTAGAAGAACAAGAAATTTTCTTAAGTGTATTTTCTGTCTCTTTTTCCTCCTGTTCATGGCTCTGCAGAAATAGCTGGTAATTGTGCTAGCATCTAAAATAGTAGATAATGCTTCTGCTCTGAACCTCATCACATTTCCATGGGAAGGAATTTCAACAGCTTCTGCAGCCTAATGTCTTTCCCGGACTTAACTGTTCATGTTTGAGGTCAGAAGCAAGCAGGGTTTTAACTTGAATAGCTGCAAATATGTGAATTTCCTGTCTGTCTCTGTGTATTGTCCAGATAGAGGATTCAGTAAAGAAATTAGAAAGCTATGGCACCATGAGCTACTGATAATTGAGGCCCTGTCCCCCAGTTACTGAGTTATTTGTAGGATGTCTGTCTAAGCCAGCTGCTTAAACAGAAGGTTTGCTTGAATGACAAATGAATTCTCTGTTTGCTAAACTTTCGAAATTTTGATTTCTTTCCTGTCAGCTGCAACTAGTCTGATGACAGAGAAATGGAAAATAAGAATTTAAAAATAAGTCTCTTGTCCTAGATATTACCCACTGCTATGGAAGACATCATCATTTTCCCTACTTTCAATGTAGAGTGAAGAATAGAGTTTGTTTCTTTCTGGTCTCATACTTGACCACATCACATACCTACAAGCATCTTTGCAGTCTTCCAATATCCTTCCTGTTGCATTCATCTCTACCACTGGGCAAGAAGAATTGTCTTAGTTTCACAAGTTCATTAGTCTGGGCTTGTGACAAAGCTTTATGGATTTACAGTGTGAGTGTCGAACTGTGCTGCGTAACCTGAGACTGGATAATACCAATGAGCTTTGACACTGGGAATCATCTGGAACTGGGAGATAATGAGCAAGTAAAGTGATGGCTCCAGAGCTACTTGTCCCCTTTTCTCCTTTCTCTTTGATGGGAGCATTACTTCAGTCTGCTAATGTGTTGCCTGCACCCCTCCCAGTGTCTCTGAACTCCTGCTGAGATCCCTGTGATTTCCAAATTTACATTACCCCAGTTCAATCTTGGTGCAAACTTCTAGGCTGTAGGTGACAAAGTACATGTTTGGTTCTGAGAAGTTGAGTCCTTTGCCACAGAGGTAAATTAGTCCATGAAGGGGAGGCTCTATTCTGACTCGTACTTTATGCAACATATACACTGCCTAACATATACACTGCCTAATCTGATGTCTAGAGGAACTGAGGGCTCAAGCCTCTTTATAAAATGAATAGTCACAGAACCTGAGATCCATACTGTAAATGAGAACACTTGCATTCGCACCCAGAAGAATTGGTATTAGTTCTGGCATCGCTTGTACCAGAAGTTTATATTAGAACATTTAACTCCTTCAGACTTAAGTTTTTGTGGTAGGCAATTTTTCTCAGGGGCTGCCAGACCATCTCTATAGACTCAATAAGGCTAGGTTTTTTTGTTCGTTTGTTTGTTTGTTTTTGTTTGTTTTTTTTTGACTAAATATTTTGAAGAGCACTGACAGGAGCTGTGCAGATGGTGATGGTATAACTTTTCAGGTCCTAAGCTGCCTGTCTGAAAAACTGAGTGAACAAATGTGTTCTAAACACCCAAACGCATTGACCTGATACCAGTCCCCACACACTGATTTCCATGCAATGGGATCTTTCCCAAATGAGCACTCATTTCTAAACAATCCAATAAGGAAAGTGCATAAATTAAGCCTTAACCCATTATTAAAACCATATTTGTTAAGATCACACAACTGCCAAATCTAGCCGTCCTCCGTGCAGCAAATGAGATTTGTGAAAATGTGTTTTTAATTACTTTGTTTTCCAAGTACCATGAGTGTCTTATCTAATCTAAATAAATGTTGGTACCAAGTCATAGAACAGCCAGATAGCTTCTTTCCTTGTAATTTGTCAGTGCTCGAGAACTCGGACTGGGCTGCCTCTACACCCCTGTTAAAGGGCTCGAAGTTCCACGTGACATAGTGAGAGCCCCAGAGGAGCTTACAAAGCATCATTCTTTAGCAGAACAATGATAATTAATTAATCTACGTGGCAGTAGATAATGGCATTGCTTGGTGGTGTCTAGTTGGTGTCAGTAGTGAGCTTGAACCCAGCATGCAATTCTGTCACGATTACTGCTACTCATTCCCCCGACAGTTCAACTCCTGGCACTGAACTCATGATGCTTTACTTTCAATTAACATGAAATTTCTGTAACTCAGTAGGCTGCACAATATAAGTTTCCACATTAGTTTTCTTTGTCAATCCTTTGCCATATTTAGTACTAGGTAAATATCTAGACATTTACATGTGAAACCATTGCAAAAATCTTGTCTACCAAATCAACTAATTTATTAACCCTCTTTTCTTTTTTTTTAGGTCTTTTTTTTTTTTTTTTTTTTTTTTTTTTTTTTTTTTTTTTTTTGGTTTTTGAGACAAGGTTTCTCTGTGTAGCCCTGGCTGTCCTGGCACTCACTTTGTAGACCAGGCTGGCCTCGAACTCAGAAATCCGCCTGCCTCTGCCTCCCGAGTGGGATTAAAGGCGTGCGCAACCACGCCCGGCTCTTTAACCCTCTTTTCTATCTCAGTTACTCATTACATGTAACTAAAATGATATTTATGAAGTAGATGACAACAATTTTCTTAGACTTTCATTAAAGTCTAAGATTTTGAAGAAAAAAAAACCAATAATACCTTGTTTTGCCTATCTAATTACTCTGTCACTTTACATACTGTTTGTGGCCCCCTCTCTTCCCACCACACCCTCCCTCCTTCCTTTCACCTCTGAGAAGAAGGCGTCACCTTCTGGTACCAACCTACCCTGGTACCTGAAGTAACTACAGCACTAGGCCCCTCCTCTCCCACTGACTCTAGACAAGGCAGCCCAGTTAGGGAGTTGGATATGCCCCTACTACAGTTGTTGGAGGACCCACTTGAAAAACAAGTGGGTATCTGCTTACATGTGTGGGGACCTAGGTCCAGACCTTGCATGCTCTTTGGCTGGTGCCTTAATCTCTGGGAGACCCCAAGCATCCGGGTTAGTTGACACTGTTGGTCTTCTTGGAGTGCTGATCCCCTCCAGGGTCTTCAATCCTTCTCATAACTCTTGCACAAAACTTGCGGATATGCTACTCTTTCCAGGTTATCTGACACTAAGGTATGTTGAATATGCTTCTGTTGAATAAAAACCCTACAATTCTTGTTAACCTTCTATGTTACTAGTGTGTCAGCTCTAAGAAAAAAATTTTTTGGAACAAGCAAAACTAAAAAAAAAGTCGATATTTTCCTTATTTACATTTCAAATACTATCCCCCCAACCTGCTCTGTAAATAAAGAAAATATCTAATGAAAAACAAATTGAAAGAGTTTTAACTCTATTTTGTGGGTGTGTCTGTAATAGTAATATTTGACTCATAGACCTCATAGAACCAATGCACAGATACTGATGACTGGGATTCCTAATGTCTAGGATGTTACATATTTGAGAAAATGTTCACATATTAAACCATTTGACGTTTTTTGTAATCCAGGTTTCTTGTAGAGTACAGACACTTGGAACTTTTTTCATTCATGTAACTAAAAATTATACACACACACACACACACACACACACACACACATATATATATATATATATATATATATATATATATATATATATATATATATATGTAGAGAGAGAGACATTGAGCATATATATATATATAGTATTGCATATTATAATATACAATAGTATTGTATATATTGTGTTGCATATTATATATTGTATTGCCATTGTATATACAACAAATTGTATTCATTTAGATTCAATAAATAAATGGGAAATGCAAAAATGTCTAGTTGTTAATAACCAGTGGAAATAAGGAAAGGGAATCTATTAAAGACATACAGGATGTTTGTTTTATTTTTAGAGGTGGTGTTGATCCTTATTAGTATTTTGCATAGAGAATAATAACTAGAAAAGCTGCCATAGGGGTCTTCTTAGTGTGAGAAGCCCCTGACATTTAAAAAGACCATTTCAATTCAACAGAGGACACTGGTGATGCTCTCTCCTTACTGGGAAAAAAAAAACCTTCATTTGAAACACAAAAAGGAAAAATAATTTTGGTGCTGTCACAACACACACCTTTGCTTATCCCATTAACTGTGTAGAAAACCTCACTGTAGACTGCCAATGTGTTTCTTGTCGTTGGCTTTTCCCCATAATTGAAGAAGCAAATTTGGCTTAGCTTTTGCTTATTAATGAGAACTTAGGGTATTATTAATGAAGTTGAGGCCATAATTATTTAAATTACGAATACCCACAGGTGAAATACATTATGATTTAGAAACATACAAAATCACATGTGTTCACATTTGTAATGACCTGGTTATTTTGTACATTGATTTCTAACTTTGTGAGTCTTTGAAATAACCTTTTTTGGTTCAAGTCCTATTCTTATTTGAAATTCCAATGATCTCAAGATGATTTAGGTATATGCTCAATTGAAATACCAGTTGTAGTTGGATTTGCTGGTGGATGCTTACTTACAGAGTAGTAGCTACTGACAAATATTCCTGTCTACTATTTAACATTTTTTGTTGTTGTTAATTTATTACTAGTTTCCTATAGTGCTAGAGAAGCACAGCTTTAGGCTTGTTTTTTAGTCACTTAGCTTTTCCTAGGTTCTTGTGTCAATTCATGCTTCCTTATATGAGGATTCCTCAAAGTGTAGGACTTGGACAGTAGCTTCAGCATCAATATGAATCAGAAGTGAAGTTGTTCAAACAGCATCCAAGATTTCATGAATGCAAAACTATGGCACTGGGGGCCTGATATGTTCTTATAGGAACTTATATAAACTATATACTTATAACTTATAACTTATAAGTAACTATAAACTGAGTTCAATTCAACTCTTCATGTTTCTTTCCCATGATCCACTTGTATGGTGGAAAGTGAGAACTGAATTTTGAAACCTGCCCTCTGACCTCCACATATGTGTGATAGTCTGTGCCTCACAC
This sequence comes from Mus minutoides, assembly GCA_902729485.2. Classification (NCBI taxonomy): domain Eukaryota; kingdom Metazoa; phylum Chordata; class Mammalia; order Rodentia; family Muridae; genus Mus; species Mus minutoides. The sequence continues at coordinate 49,669 of CACVCL010028358.1, forward strand.
ACAAACAATAAATAGATAAGTTTAGTTTAAAACAAACTAAAAGAAATTTAAAAAGAAAATGGCTATTGACTTTTTGGACTCCCTATCATACTTCCTTTGTTTGCTATGATGGTAAGTACCATTTTCTTTTCTCTAGGTGCACTCTGTAGTCCACGTGCAGAGATCACCCAGCAATCCTTCCGCTCCATTCTGTGCATTAAGATAGTCACAAGTTTCATTTAACCTTAAGGGAAAGGAGATGGATATCATCTTTTGATGAAGAAACAGAAAAGTCACATTAAGAAAACGATATGCAGTATGGAAAATATCATTATTCCATCTTTGAAAAATACAATCAGCAACACCACATGAACACTGAAGATGTTTAAAAATACAAGACTGAGGATAAATGTGATTTCCACAGCTTAAAGGCGCCATTGAGTGAATGGGCAAATGAAATGAATATTTAAAGGCAAATAAAATGGAAATAATATGTTCACTATAGAACTTTTCATCTAGAAGAATCTGATATTCTTTTTTCTCTTATAAAACCCCAATTACTGAATTGGAGAGGTTCACATGAGAAGACAACTTACCAATATTTCATATACAATGCATGCAATAGAAGTTATTCATAACGGAGGAGAAAAAGGTTTGCCAGAAAATAAAAGTTGAAAATGTAGGTCAACAGTTGCCCTGGAAAGGAGTTTTTGAATCCCATGCTTTTATCAAGACAAAATGTTTGAAGCAACTCAGATAAATCAATGATTGGAGATTGTGGGGGTTAAAACTGGCTTTGGGAGTGTGGGAGACTTTCCAGTGTATATAATTTTCAAACAGAGGAAGACTCAGAATCAGCACTTTGGAGTGAATAAAGTAATGGAAAATGGTGAATATTAGAACAAAATAAGCAGCTCAGTGTAATGTGAAGGAAATCAGTGTCTTGATAAAAATGCACAAACACCATATTCTAGATGAGAGAAGGGCCATGTGAGATTTCCTGACTTCTCAGCTTGCCTCTAAGCTATTGTACTTTTGGTCTTATTGATGATAGGTAAGTATTGAAGGTTAAACTGGATTTTTTTTTTTAAGACAGGGTTTCTCTGTATAGCCCTGGCTGTCCTGGAACTCACTCTGTAGACCAGGCTGGGCTCGAACTCAGAAATCTACCTGCTTCTGCCTACCAAGTGCTGGGATTAAAGGCATGCACCACCACACACAGATTGGATATTTTATCATATGTATTATTAACAGGATTAGGACAAGTTTGTAGGTCAGCTGAACATTTCAGAAAATCTAGGCCAGACTGGGTCTGTCTTGCCTGAGATATTTTAGGTATTGTGGTGAGCTAAATGCAAAGAAGATAGGTGGCTTGGCTGCTTGGGATTGAAATTTGCACATGGCTGAAGCAAACAATCGCAAAAATGAGGTGAACTTGCAAAGGACTTCTCCATCTATAGCTAGAGAGAATTATGAAAACTACATAGAAATTACAAGATCGTTAAAGCCTAGAACCACAATAGGAACAACTTCATTTTGTGTGAATTTTATGGATCTAAGGTCAACTGGACTTGAAGATTGGAAAAATAGCGTCTATAGGAGTCTCTATGCAGCTGCATTCAAAAGTAAAATGAACACACAGAGTAAAGTAGGTTTTTATTTGTTATATTACTCTACCACATTCATTTATAAGATTTGACAGAATTCAATTAAAGATTGACAATGATTGCACAGCAAAAAATGCAAAAGGCACACCAGTAAGCAAGGTCAGCCAATGCCATTGACAGTGTAAAGGAAGATGAAGACAGAGAAAAGGAACATGGGAAAGAACATTCTAGAACACATGTATAAAATCTTGAGTTGGCATGAATGCTGGGCACATAAAAGCAAGCCAATATGATTTGGAGAATAGTTGTCTAGGGGATGAATGGCTAGGCAAGGACTGGGAATGAAGAGGTGCATGTTGTGCAGGGATCTGGAATGCAGAACAGAATGATCATCAGATTCTAAGACTTGAAGGCATTTTATCTAGGGAAACACTTGTAAGCTAAACCTCATTTTGTTGTCTTCAATACTGCATATGTCCTGAAATGATCTTTATGGTGGAAGATATATTTATTCTTGAATGTTCTTTACATACTTGTATTTTCTCTGTTAATTGCTAGTTTCCCTCTCCAGGATTGCTCTCAGCAGACGCTTTGATACTGCTTCCAGATCAGTGACCCCATGCAAGCTTAACCAACCTAACGTGGCCATAGCATAGTTATAGGAAAGAGCAAAACCCAGGGGTCTGTATAATAATTACCATAGAAAGCACATTGTTCTGCCCCATGTTTTCTCTGGGGCAACAAAAAAGTGTAAGAATGAATGACTACAAATATTCAGAGAAAAAAGTAATGATTAAATTACTATGTATAAGAATGGTAGCAGTCACAAAGATTATTAAGTTCCTACACTGAAGAGATCTAGGCAATAAGATTCTTCCATGTAAATTAGTACTAAGTTTTGCTATATAAGTTTTAATAATTCTTGCTGCTGACTAAAGAATACTCTTCATTGCAATGTCTAAATTCTCTAACCAGATATAAATGTTGGCTGAAAATGGAGGAAAACTAAGATACTAAGATCAAATCCACTAAGATCAAATGCATACACACACATACAGAAACATAGACAAACACACACACACACACACACACACACACACACACCTATACATATACACAAACAGATAAAGGCCATTATTGACTCAAATGAGTGTTATTTTAGCTTTGGTAGGTCATTTAATCAGGAGATGGCTTCTTCTTCTCAGTGTTAATAAAGCTCTGAGCAGGTCAGAAGCAGAACTGTGTAGTTGAGGCTGCGTGTTTATATGGTGAAACTGAAGAAAGACTTGAAATGCTATAAACACAGCCCATCACCATATCAATGGGGAAATGAATTGGTCTCTTTGCAATGTTATTTTCATTAGCAACATGTTTTCTTGGTTAGCTCTACAAGATGAGTACATCCTTCTCGAGATGCACTTCCTGGCACACTTGTTTACAAAAGCCTAGCAATCATCAAGATACAAATGAGAAGCATGCTGTGTGTATGATGAGTTTTAGTGCCGCACAAGTAGCCATGTTTACTTAATTTGCAAGATAGCACCATAATTTTCTTCTTAAGATTCTGTCTGTGAGTCTATTACAGAAACCATTTTCTTAGTTGTGGCTTTTGTTCTTTCTCATTTGTTGTGTTTGCTCTTCTTCTATGTTGCCAGACTCACTTTCCCTTTTGCTGTATTTGAATTTGGTACCCCACACAGTGGCTTTGAGAATCTATGTTGAAAGGAGTTTTCTATTTTCCAAACAAGTATTTGAAGTTCCTCTCCATGTTCAGGTTACTCTTTCTTACAGCTTTATTGATTGGATTCTAATTCCTTGACTCAATTTATGTCATCTTATGCATTAAGGATGTTTTATTGCTTTTGTCTGAGACTGTTAGTCTACACTTTGTTAATGATATTTTTTAAAGGTTACAGACATTTTCTATTGGAAGAACCATCCCTTAATTCATCATTTGAAACATTGCAAGTATATTTTATAGCCATGAAATATGGCTTTTATTAACATTGTTCAAACTATATTAAAGAATCAGCAATACACTGGAGAATATAGAGCATATAGAAGAAAATAGTCTCCCACAGGCAACTCATCTTGAAGAAAATATCATACTCTCTAGACTTTCATCTAGTGAAAAAATGAAACTTGGGCATGAGTAAGGAGGATTTTGTGCATTTAATATCTACGTGCTTAATCTGTTTCATGTGAACTGTTTTCATTTACTTTTTGTTACAATGAAGTAGCTGTCTGCACATTTGGCCATTTGCTGAGCTGGTAGCAAATTCAGCCAGGTCTCTATTCCTACACATGTGCTAACATTAAGTAAATGGAGAGAATGGTGGAAATGAACACAAGAAGATGGACACAGGCATAGAGACACACAAATCAACTCTGGCATGTATTAGTCAGCTACCTCTGTTCTGAAGGCATGCACACAGAGGGAGCTCAACTGGGCAAGGCTGGATAGTGCTGGCTCAGCAACTGAAGAGCATGTGGGACCATCGGAAACACTGGGCTAAACACTTAAAATTCTTCTACCTTCAATCCCCCATCTATGAAATGTTGAGAAAGATCTGCAAACATACATGAACACTATTCACACATATGGACACACCTCTGAGATGGCCACTGAGAAGGACAACTGTACTCACTGCTGGCACTTTGTTTGACAGTGGGGACACTTGGGGAGTCCATTAAGCAGTTTGTGCTTCTATCCTGCTCAGACCTTCATTCCAGCTCCAAGTGAGATTGGCTTAGTGCACCGTATCTGCCTAAATGTTTTTTAAATCTGTCCTCTCTCTATCTACAAATATTATTTCAGATGACATCCTCAACATCTTGAAACTTGACCACTGCGACAGCCTATTACCATTTTTTTTCTAACTTCACTCTCATTTTTCTCTGATCAGTCTGTCACTGAATGATTTGATTGATGTAAAATAGAAATGTAACTCTGTCAGTCTTTCAGTCTTTTTAAAATTTTTGCAGTATCTTTATTGTCTATTGGATAGAGACTAAACTTTTTCCTGATTGTTCCCCCCTCCCCTGGAGACTACATTTCTTACCACTGACTTCAGTCTCTGTAACTCCCTCAGACTCTGCCTTCATGTTTGACTTCACAAACACTGATGAATACTCAAGGGATGTCTGCCTTTCCTACCTTTGCTCAATAATTGCTTAACTTACCTTGGAACCTAGGTTGGTCTTCAATACCTGATTGTCTTGCCTCTGTCTCCCCATTGGGTTTGGTTGAGAATAGAGGTCAGGAAGAGAGAAATAAACCAATATATCCTGCTATGACTTGCAGTCATTGTATTTACTGTTTAATCGCTCTCTATGTTTATCTCTACCACCACTACCAGCTCTTTGAAGACAGTATGTCTTATTCTCTGCACTGTTGGATTCTTGCCCAGTCTATGACACATTAGAGGTACACAGCTTCTATTTGTATAATACATGAACTAAAATGACTATCTGAACAGATGAAGCTCCTGTGCAGCAGGGAAAGGAAAAATAACTAAAAGAAACCTTGGATGAACCTTTGGAAGTCCTTAGGAATCACATCCTCTTTTGTATTCTATTTCATATTCCCTTTCTCTTTTGAGCTTTATACCAAAGGCTGTAGCTAGATACCTGTTTCCTCTGAACGACATAAAATGGATGGTATGATCACCATACAATGTGTGTTCAATAGATATTTGTGATTGACAGATAATCCTTGAACACTGCTGAGATATCACTCAATGTCAAGGCTGAGCAGTATAGAAGAAAAACTACCTTAGAATAGAGATATAAATACTCAATATTATATTTCAAGGAGTGCTAGTGTGCTTAGTAGGAAAACATATGAGAACATCTGTGGATAGAAGAGAGATGAAAAGCAGGAAGACCCATCCTTTCAGTCTGCTGATGTTGTGATTTATCAGCCATCTCATCAGCCATCATCCTTCCTTATCTACTTCACCCTACTCAGCATCAGGTTGCCTAGTGCTGATCACCACATTAGTTTGACGAAGTGATATTACTTCTGTTGTACTGGTCCAATAACATTGTAAACAAGAAGGACAGGGAAATGTCAACACTAACACTTTGTATGCACCCTACACCATAGAGTCTAAAGCTGTGTGACTTCATCTTGTGTGCATACGGATAGTTATTTATCTAGAAGACTCGAATATTCTTACAGATAAGAGAAAGCAGAACTACACACTTTCCAGAAAACAGTTTCATGTGAAATTGACATCAATTAAGGCACTGAACTATGATTTCTCCCAGATGGAAGTGTCATTTTAGGAAAGATATTCATTGTACTGGAAGAAAATCTAGGCATCAGGAAGATTCTTATTAAAGTGCACAGAGCTTACCTGAGGTGCCTTGCAGCAGAGCCGCTCTCCTGTCCTGTCTTATCTCTGACAGCTTGTCTTAATGCTGAGATTTAAGGGCAGAGACAGGTCACAACTCTGAAGGGTGAACACTGTGTCCACTGTGGTGGAATCTACAGGAGATTATTTTTTCCCTTAGAGTCCCTCAGTCACAGACTTGTTTGCCATTCTATAGGTTCATGAAGCTCATGGTTGTTGACATCCATCACTCTGGGAATGCATGCGTTCTCCTCTGGACACTCACAGACTACTTGGAGAACAGACACAGAACAATTCTACTGCATTGCCCATTTGACCTGAGAAAAATATTGCCTATTATCTTTTTAGAACAGGAAACTAGCATGAAATGAGACATGTTTGGTTTCAGTTATGCTCTTGATCTTATAAGCACAGATAAAATTCCTTGCTGGAATATCTGAAATTCCTAATAAAAATTCCTGGAAGCCTGAGAGCTTCTTGGAAATATATTCAAGCTTAGGAGAATGAAATAATCACAAATCTGTCACACAAAAAAGCATTGATCGAGGTTTTCTTAGGACAATGGAATGGCTGCTGAACACTGACTGGCAAAGCTTTCCTTCCTAAATTTCATCAGGATAAAGACACTGGGTGAAACAGGCAAAAACAATTTACAATAAGATCATGGACTGCTAGAAATATCTTGACACAAATTGTCACCTGCCAGTTACAAGGGAATTTTAAACAAAACGAAAGAAGATTTTGATAGATAGTAACTGATGTAAAATAGAGAAAATTATGTTACTTACAACAGAGTAAATTTCAGAGCAGTGAAACATTCTGCCTAGAGAGTGCTTCTGCCTGGAAGGTAAAGACTGTGGACATTGCAGTCCAAGTCATGTCTCTGTGCTTCAACCATCACTGGGACCTGAGAGAAATACAGAGCTCTTTTGCCATGTGGCTTCCACAGAGTCTCTTGAGCAGAGGTGACCTAGTGTCCAATGATACTTTAAGGAAAGTAAACAGTGGACAGACAGACCTTGGTAAAGTGAAACCACAGCACTGGAAATGATGGAGCTGCCATAGGAACTGAGAAGGATGAAGACCAAAAGAGGAAACTTGTTACCGAGTCCCAAGAAATTGTCTGCATCCTCAAACATGATATAGATTTGAAACTTAGATATAAATGTTCATCTCTGAGCCACTGGCTTCCCTCAAACATTAATGTACTTCTCTGCCTTAGGCTTGCAATGCTCATAAGAAGCTTAGTGGTGAATGAAAATAACAAACAAATGACAGTGATTACTTCACTAGCAGGAGTCAGGTACACAGTTCCAAAGACAGCTCATTGGGAAGGATGCTCTAAGATAGGCATCTTCCTGACCACCACATGAACAAGAACTGCTACCAATCCTTAAGTATGTTTAGCAAGCATTGAGCCTGGAGTGCAAAAGGTAAAGACTAGATTGACATGGACAGAGCAATGTCTTCTTATTTTAGGATGACGTTTAAAAGAGGGTTCACTGAAAGATCTACAATGTTAAGGGAAATCAAAGACAATGTGGAAATTCTATTCACCAAAAAAATTATACATTGGGTAGACATTGATGAGAATGGCTGTGTGCCTCCACAAAACATAGATAACTAGAATTTCTCAAGAAGATAACTTTGTTGAGATTAAGGTATGTAAATGTGAAGAATGAACTTTTTGAAAGTAGAAGATTTAAAGATTCACTGTTAACACGTATCTTTTGCTGTGTGAGGAATGGACTCCAACACTGAAAGCTTACAGTATCAAAAGCTCTTGAGAAAGTCCTTCCTGCTCTTCCATGTGCCTCTGGCTCAAGGCACTGCAAGAACTGAAGCTGCTGTACATACTTCATACTTCTTTGTCATAGAAAATCCCAGCACTTGTGAATACAGTCTTTTTATTATTGTTGTTATTATTATTATTAATTATTTTATTTATTTACATTTCAAATGTTGTCCTCCTTCCTGCCCCCCCCTCCACAAGCCCCCGACCTCACTCCCCTTCTCTTCTAAGACTGTGCTTCCCTACCCACCCCTTTTCTGGGGATTCATGCCTCCACAGGACCAAACACATCCTCTCCCACTGAGGGAAGACAAGGGTCCCTCACCAGCCCATGTACACTCTTAGGTTGGTGGCTTAGTACTTGGGATCTCTGTGCGGTCCAATTAGTTGATACTGTTCTTCATATGGTGTTTCGAACCCCTTCAGCTCCTCAGTCCTTTTAACTCTTCTATGAGAGTCCCCAGACTCAGTCCAATGGCTGGCTGTAAGTATCTGTATCTGTCTCAGTGACAGATACACACTCAGTGAGATCTGGCACAGCCTCTCAGAGGACAGACATGCCAGGCTCCCGTTTGCAAGCACATCGCGTCATCAGCATTTGTGTCAGGGTTTGATGTCTGTGCATGGGATAAATCCCAAGGTGGGGTGGTCTCTGGATGGCCTTTCCTTTAGTCTCTGCTCAATTTTCCCTCCACATTTTCTTTAGACAGAACAATTATGGGTTAAAATTTTGAGACAAGTGGGTGGCCTCATCCCTCAAGTCAGGTAATGTCTATCTGCTGGAGACGGTCTTGGCAGGTTCTGTCTTCCTGCTCCTGGGTATTTTGACTAATGTCATCCCCATTGGTTCCTGGGCATCTTCCACATCCCTGATATTTAGTACTTTCTAGTTGTTCCCAACCACACTGCTGCACATTTCTGTTCATTCTCCTAGCCCTCTGGGCTTCTTTTCTGTCTCCCCAATATCTGATCCAGCCCTCTTTTATCTTACCCCTACCATCTCTCACCCAGGTCTTTGCCTCCCTCTGTCACCTGTGATTATTTTGTTCTGCCTTCTAAGTAGTATTGAAGCATCAATACATGGGTCTTACTTCTTTTTAAGTTGCATATGATCTGTGAGTTGAATCATGAGTATTTTGAACTTTTTGGCTAATATCCACTTATCATAACTGCATACCATGTATTATTTTTGGGTTTGTGTTACCTTACTCAGGATGATATTTTCTACTTCCATTCATTTGCCTGCAAAATTCTTGATGTCCTCATTTTTAATTCCTAAGTTCTATTCCATAGTGTAAATGAACCACACTTTCTGCATTCATTCTTCAGTTGAGGGACATCTGGGCTGTTCCAAGCTCCAGGCTCCTCCTATCACACTTGCCTCTGCACTGAGGTAGCAGGCACACTGACTCAGCCATATTTTTGTGTGACCACTGAAGAACTTAGCAGAGGTCCTCAGGCTTGTATGGTAAGTAGTTAATGGATTAAGCTATCTTCTCAGCTCCACATTAATGAATGACAATGGATGTGATACATTTAAAAATATTTCTATTATGTATACTAAAAAGATCACTAGAAATATATTGAGAATTTGTGAAGAATTAGTAGGAAAAGATGCAAAGAAAATAGCTTTGAGAAGACATTGAACTATACATCTAAAGAAATTATGTTTCCTAATAATAATTCTAGAAGGAACAGTCACAAATGAGAGAATCTTCAGTCTGGTTTAATATTTTCAGGACAATGTTCAAGAATAGGAAACAATAGAGGCCTTCTTTAGAGCCATTGAGATGGTTAGAGGGACCCCAACTCTCCTTTTGGCATATGGTCACTGATTAAGCATTGACATGTGTACTAAATGCTGCTAAGCACTCTTGTTTGCTGTTGAGACTGTTGGTTTTAAATTGATATTTCTTAAGTTTTATTATAGGTGTCTACTTTTCTTTCTGTGAACACACACATACATACAAAAGGAGGAGTAGGCCTTCCAGCAAGAAAACAATTCCCTTAAGTCTGGAGCTGCAAGGGTGAGCTGAATAGCCATGTCTTTGGCAGCCAATTGTATTACCTGTTGACAGCTCAATGCTAATCACACTTTGGATATCCCAGCTTCAAAATTCTTTTGCCACCAAAGCCATGTCTGCTGCCACAGAGAGCAGAACCAGTTCTGGCTACTCCAGGCCACCTTCCTAACTTTTATAGCAGTGGGCCAGACAAGGCAACTTCTGCAAAACCTTAGATGGTTCTGTAGCTATTCTCCCTACAAAGTATTAAGCAGAACTGCCCCCAGTGATTAATCAAGATGTGAGTCATAAGTCATGTGATAAGATGACTTATGTGTGTAAGTCATGTGAAGTCTGTGATTGGCCACATCTGATGCTTGTGATTACTGGAAAAAGACGCTGTTTTGTTATTGGTACAAATTCAGCCCTTCCTTCTTATGCTACATGTGTGCTATCCCCCTATGATTATATAACCACCTACTCATTTTGCAAGTTTCAGGTTTAGAGATGCACTACTCTATCAAGCCATGGTGCTGTGTTATTAGCTTAAACAAGTCTGCTCTCAAATGGTATTTCCTTGTTTGTTATTTTTGTCAACAGTATAGTTGGCCAACTGATAACTTGGAAAGGAACAGCAACAGTGGAAGTAATATAACAGCGAGAGAACAGTTGGCGAGTTCATGAGAGCAAGCAAGGAGGGAGCGGCAGAATAAATGGCAAGAGAGAATGCGTCGTGTGTAATATGTCTGGCCCAGGGAAAGTGGCACTATTAGGAGGCATGGCCTTCCTGGAGGAAATGCAGCTTTGTTAGAGGAAGTGTGTTACTGTGGGGGTGGGCTTCGAGGCTCCTAACCTCAAGCTCTGCCTAGTGTGTAAGAAGCTCTGCCTAGTGTGTAAGAAGCTCTGCCTAGTGTGTAAGGAGGAGGCTTTCTCTGGCTACAGTAGGCTCAAGATGTATAACTCTCAGCTCCTTTTCTAGTATCATGTCTGCCTGACCACTATCATGCCTCCTGCTGTGATGTCAATGGATTGAATCTCTGAATCTGTAAGGCAGTACCAAATACACTTCGAAAAAATGGAAACCCTAAGACACATAGCATGTTGGAAGTAAATTGAATGTAGAAAGCCAAGACTGCAGAAGGCAGGGAGGGACTTCTGCTGTACTGGAAAGAGTTTCTGAGGGCTACAACAGAAGCGTTGTGAAGGTCAGTGGTACGGAGGACATCGAACACTTATGAGCCTTCATTAGCTGCTGCCAACTGCTCCTTCAATATCTGTTATTCCCAGCCAAAGAACTTACTAGCTGCTGACTGTCAAGCACACCTGAATTTCATAGTAATATGTCTCTAATCTGATCACCTACTGTCTGTATTCTAAAATTAGAAACCATAGTCTGTATCTCTCAGGTGTTGGAGCGAGTATACCTCTGAGTTTGTTAACCCAGCCTGCATGACTCATTGGCCAAGGAGTTTCAACACTAAAGAACTACTTTGTGCCTAGTAAGAATTTAATCAGGTAAAGCAAATGGTCCCCAGCTAGCGGCTTGAAACACTGTAGGAAGTTGTCCTTTGGTACTAACTTATATACAGTCTGATACAAGTTGCATTAAATCATGTATAAGGATAATAGTAACAAAAATTTAAATATGCAAAAGCTCATGGAACATGTGTTCTAGAACTAGTCTGAAAATATTCCTGGTGAATATTCTAGTCTCATTTCATGTAAGTAAACAAAAAAAATTTTAAAAAAGGAGAAAATCATTTTATTTGAATACTGAACTACAAAACCAGCATCTTTCCATAACTTTTATACATCACTCATAAGCCTAATTTTATCAGTGAGTGTAAAACAGAATTACCAATTCTGGTCGACCAGAGGTAGATCTGAAACTCTATATCAGAGCAGATGGCAGAGGTCTTGTAGTACAGTCAGAGGACAAAAGCCCATAGAAAGACACAGAGATGCCAGCAGAGGTTTCAGGTCAGAGTGGTGTCCAGGGGAAAAGTACAATATATGAAATGAAGTCCCTATTGAGATATCAACCCTTAGTTTGAGCAGCAGAAGTAGCAATACACCTGCTATAAGTTTGATTTAGTATTTCTTCAGGAAGCAAAAGACTTGGACCTGAAGATCCAGCAATACCTCTCCTGGGCATATACCCAGAAAATGTTCCAACTTGTAATAAGGACACATGTTCCACTATGTTCATAGCAGTCATATTTATAATAGCCAGAAGTTGGAAAGAACCCAGATGTCCCTCAACAGAGGAATGGATACAGAAAATGTGGTACATTTACACAATGGAGTACTACTCAGCTATTAAAAACAATGAATTTATGAAATACTTAGGCAAATGGATGGATCTGGAGGATATCATCCTTAGTGAGGTAACCCAATCCCAAAAGAACACACATGATATGCACTCACTGATAAGTGGATATTAGCCCAGAAACTTAGAATTCCCAAGATACAATTTGCAAAACACATGGAACTCAAGAAGAAGGAAGACCAAAGTGTGGATATTTCATTCCTTCTTAGAATGGGGAACAAAATACCCATAGAAGGAGTTACAGAGTCTAAGTTTGGAGCTAAGACGAAAGAAAGGACCATCCAGAGACTGCCCCACCCAGGGATCCATCACATAAACAACCACCAAACCCAAATGATTGCATATGCCAGCAAGATTTTGCTGACAGGACCCTGAAATAGCTGTCTCTTGTCAGGCTATGCCAGTGCCTGGCAAATACAGAAGTGGATGCTCACAGTCATCTATTGGATGGAACACAGGGTCCCTAATGAAGGAGCTAGAGAAAGTATACAAGGAGCTGAAGGGGTCTGCAACCCTATAGGAGGAACAACAATATGAACTAACCAGTACCCCCCCAGAGTTTTTGTCTCTAGTTGAATATGTAGCAAAGTTTGACCTAGTAGGCCATCAAAGGGAGGAGAGGCCCTTGGTATTATAAAGACTATATGCCCCAGTACAGGGGAATGCCAGGGCCAGGAAGCAGGAGTGGGTGGGTAGGGGAGAAGGGCAGGGGGAGGCTATAGTGAGGGGCTTTGGGGATAGCATTTGCAATGTAAATGAAGAAAATAATTAACAACAACAACAACAACAACAACAAAAATACTTGGACCTGACTTAGAAATCAGATGGCCTTTTCATAGACAGGATTTTCTCTGTTTCAGCAGAAGAAAAGTATTTGAATTAAGAACATATTAACTGGTGTCACACCCGATCAGAAGAGGCCAATCTATATTTAGTACTGTTTTTCTATCTCTAATATACACTGTTTTAAAATACATGGTTCAGAATAAAACTAGGTTTTTCAAGAAAATACATGATGGAATCAGGCTATTTGTCACACAAAAAATTATAGAGAAGATATATTTATAAATTCGAATAGAGTTTGCAGGAATCTACATTTCTACCTAGCAGCATTGTTTTTTAGAAAGCATATTACTGAAAAGATACACTGAAACAATAACCGATATCAGCTAATAGGGCTCAGAACAGAAGCATCAAATATCACAAAAGCCATTAAACAAATTAAAATTAAATTGTGAGAAGTTCGTTTTTTTAAAGCCTTTCTGAAAACAGAAGATGCAAAAGAAAATGTGAGTGAAATTAATTAGGAGAACTATGTTAATACAAGAATTTTACAATTAAGAAAAATGAGCACATAAATGCTACGGATTTGGAGGCAATAGGCACACATGCAAACCCCCAAAGTAAGAATAAAAACAAATATTGATGTCCATCAGTAATAAACTATTTTGAGACCATGAAAACCCAAACCTACAAACCAAAAGTGCAGGCTGTGTTGTTCCCCTTGAAAAATGACCAGGAAAGGTTAACAGTAAGACAATAACACAATGTAAGCAAGGTATTCGTCTTTTAACATAAAAGAATGAATTACTAGGCAAGCAGATAAAATTATAAAGCATACATGTGTTTTAATCCCATCAGCATCTATCTCCCTGTGAGCTTAATGCCACCAGACAGTGGAATGTGCCTGAAGAATATGGTGAGAGAGAAAATGGGCCTCTCCCATTCCATCAACTGCCATGATATGAGTGAAGGTGCCATGATATGGGTGAAGGTTTCTTTTTTTTTTTTTTTTCTTTTTTTAAAAAAATATTTATTTATTTATTTATTTATTTATTTATTTATTTATTTATAGATATTTTCTTAATTTACATTTCAACTGCTATCCCGAAAGTCCCCTGCCCTCTCCCCCTCCCTGCTCCCCTGCCCACCCACACCCACTTCTTGGCCCTGGCATTCCCCTGTATTGGGGCATATAATTATTGCAGTACCAAGGGACCTCTCCTACCAATGATGGCCGTCTAGGCCATGGGTGAAGGTTTCTTGAGTGGTTTTTAAATATGATTAGTTTTCATTTCTTCACACACATCTTATTCTATACCTCTTAAAAATTTAAAAAAAAAAAAAAGAATTGTTAAACCAAATATTGTTCTGTTCTGCGTACTGGCTCTTTCATGCATCCCCTTTCCTCTCCTGGCTCTTTCTTCACTTACATTCTCTCCCCTTCCTCACTGGTCTCTTGCCTCTGATTCCACTGCTCTCTCCTGTGGTAGATATGTGTGTACCACAATCAAAGAAATCACAGTAGCAAAACTAAAATTGCGCAGTTGTCACAACTAATAGGAGCAGAGTAACACAATTCGCTTCCATTAACAGTTTTTAATTAAATTTTTGTGATTTTATATGGTAATATATTTTATAAGTATTGGAAGGAGGGGTCTATCATGCTGTGATAAACTATCCATGAAAAATCTGCTTTGGAGATAATGGGTTGACTTATAGAGAAAAGGTTTACTTGGATCAAAATTCTAGGTCATAGATTATCATCAGCCAAAGGCATTAGGAACTTGAAACAACTCTTCACATTGCATCCATCCTCACAATACATGTGTTAGTGTTTGGCCACCTTCACACAGACACGGGTCAGAGCTCCCTGCACACACAGGCACCTATGTAATCAAGATAATACTGTACAGACATATCTGGACCATAGCCCAACTTTAACTGGATGGTCCTTACCCAAAGATTCTAGACTGTGTCAAACTGACAACTGAAACCAATGAATGGAAATATAATTCAGGTTTATCCTTTGTTATTGTGACTTTTGTCTAGAAACTGAATCTTTTTGCTTTTACATTAAATTCACTTTTGATAATATTTATTTTTTTGAAATATTCATAACAATTTACTTGTGTATTTACTGAAGATATATCTCATTTTGTTTTCTGAAAGCTGCTTTATTGATTCCTTTATCCGTTCTCTTTTTTTATAGATCAGAAATCAGGTTTGGAGGCTCACCGTCCTTCTGACACTGTGCAGTAGGGAATACTTTTCTCACATGCTCATTATGAAGGATTTCCTGAAGGACAAACTTTAGCTTATGAAGAGATGATAGAAAAAATTACACCTTAAGGAAAAGGGAGGGACTTTGATTTTACCAGAGAGAATAACACCATTGTCGCATTGACATTAAAGTCAGGGAGATTGGAGTCAGGAAATTGGAGAAATGTTTTATTTCAGCTTTCCATGAGTTGATCATGACAGAGCAGTTGGAACAAAACAGTGGCTGTATCTCAGATGTGCAGGCTCAGTTGTTCACTGTGTCCCGGGACAGAAAAGTGCTCTTCATGGATAAGTCTGGTGCATCTACAATCTGAGCTCCTGGGGGGATTTGTAAGCAAGAGTAAGAATTCACTTTAAATACATGTCCAGAGATGGAATAAAAACTGTTGCAGTTCCTACTTCATGAGCTTGAGGTTGACAATTCACATCTTAAATTTAAGAGAATTGGAAAATTTAGCTTATGGTTTGGTCACCATGAGAGCAGATAATATAGAAACAATTCATTAAAGCCAAACTTGTTAATTTATACTGAATATAAAGATATTGCAAGTGGGTTTATATAAATCTATCCTACAATTTAATTAAACTAGTAACAAAAATATATGGGAATGTGGAGGAAAACTTAGGATGCATGTATCTGATGAACTTAAATGCAAAAATAAACCTCTAAGGAAGGAGAACAGAAGGCCGGATGTAGAATAAACATGCATATTTCTTTATTTATTGGTATTAAATGGAAAGTAAAGGAAACAGACTTACTAATCTAGAAATAGAAGTGCATATGGTTCCTGATGTATGATTTGATATGAATTTTTTTAAGTTTCTGATGTGGCAATATGTATGCAGTATAGATTATTTTTCAAATTTTGTCTTTTTCCTAGTTGTTCATACATAGGGCAATGCAATCTTGTAATATTCAGTGGCAGTGAGCTGCATCTCCTAGATAGCCATACAGTCACTAACGTAAATAATCAATACTCTTCAGTGTCACTAAGTGGAGATGTTTGGTAGGCTCTACACTTAGTTTTAATAGTCAATTTGTCACAACCTAGCAAAACCCAGGCAGAAAGTATCATTGAAGGATTTTTGTCAATCAGGTCGGTCTATGGATTTGCTTATGGGAGATGGGACTTTCCTAGTTAAATTAATTGTCTCGAGATGAGGCAGTCCACTGTGGGTGGCAATATCCACTTAGCAGGGGCATCTTCATCTGTATAAGAATAAATAATCCATCGGACACCAACAGGAAAGCATGAAAACATGCATTCATTTCTTCCTCCCCTTGACTGCATGTGGCACGGCAAGTTAGTTGTTCCACATGTAGCTTCCTTTTAAGAATGGACTGAAACCTGAACCTGTGGTCCCAAATAAGTCTTTTTTTCACCAACTCACTCTGGCTAAAGTATTATATCTCAGCACTAGCAATGAAACTAAATAGCATGCACATATTAAATAAACTTGCAATTTATGATATTTTTACCTTATTAGGGCTTATCTCATCATAATTCCATTGTACATTGAGTGGTGCCTTGAGAACCATATTTGTGGTAAATTAATAACATTAAGATTGCTTACCATTATGCTTACCAATACTCATTTTGTCAAGAGACAAAATAAAGAGAAAAGACTGAAGGAAAGATCCCCAGAGACTGCCCCAACTGGGGATCCATCCCATATACAGACTCCAAACCCAGACACTATTGCAGATGCCAAGAAGTGTTTGCTGATAGGAGCCAAATATAGCTGTCTCCTGAGATGTTCTGCCAGAGCCTGACAAATGCAGAGGCAGATGTTTCCAGCCAGCCATTGGACTGAGCACGGGGTCCCCAATGGAGGCGTTAGAGGAAGGACTGAAAGAGCTGAAGGCATTTGCAACCCCCATAGAAAGAACAACATTATCAGCCAACCAGACCTTCAGCTCCTAGAGCCTCTAGGCACAAGTCTACCAACCAAAGAGTACGCATGGAGGGAACTCATGGCTCCAACTGGGTATGTATCAGAGAATGGCCTTGTCAGGCATTAAGAGGAGACAAGGCCCTTGGTCTTGCAAAGACTCGATGCCCCAGTGTAGGGGGATGGCAAGGTAGGGAGGCAGGAGTGTGTGGATGGGTCTGGGAGCACCCTCGTAGAAGCAGGGGGAGGGAGGATGGTGTCTTAGTCAGGGTTTCTTTTTTTTTTTTTTTTATTCCTGCACAAACATCATGACCAAGAAGTAAGTTGGGGAGGAAAGGGTTTGTTCAGTTTACACTTCCATAAAGCTGTTCATCACCAAAGAAAGTGAGGACTGGAACTCAAGCAGGTCAGAAAGCAGGAGCTGATGCAGAAGCCATGGAGGGTGTTCTTTACTGTCTTGCTTCCTCTGGCTTGCTCAGCCTGCTCTCTCTCTCTCTCTCTCTCTCTCTCTCTCTCTTTTTCTTTATTAGATATTTTCTTCATTTACATTTCAAGTGTTCATTTACATTTCAATGATGTCCAACTAGGCCATCTTCTTCCATATATGCAGCTAGAGACATGAGCACAGGGGGAACTAGTTAGTTCATGTTATACTTCCACCTATAGGGTTGAAGACCCCTTCAGCTCCTTGGGTACTTTCTCTAGCTCCTTCCTTGGGAGTCCTGTGTTCCATCTAATAGCTGACTGAGCATCCACTTCCGTGTTTGCCAGGCACTGGTATAGTCTCACACGAGACAGCTATATCAGG